>RJVU01079422.1:139496-159661 GCA_003731715.1 Anabarilius grahami
ATCTATCTATCTATCTATCTATCTATCTATCTATCAAACTACTAAACTAAAACTTTTAAACTGAAAACTCTCAAACTTCACACTTTAAAAACTACTTCAAACTTTCTGGACCGGCTTTTTCAAGCCAACTTAAAGTTTGTCCTCAAACTTTTTTATCTAGTTATTCTTCTTCTTCTTCTGAGCCAAATTTTAGACTGCATCTCCTCCTAGAGCTTTAAAGCTACAACCATCAAACTCGGCCCAGACCTTCAGACTGTTCTGACTCGAGTTGCTATATCTTTTCAGACTGATCCGACTTACGGTTGTCCTAAAAATGCTGATTAAAACTTTTAAAAACTCCCATTGACTTACATTGACAATCTGAACATTCCATCAAACTCCAACTGTCAAAAGTTCAAATCTAAACACACTGAAGCCCATTAAACTCAATGAAGCTTCCATTCTATGTACTATTACTGAGCCATTCAAACTCATAAACTAACTAACTAACTTTCTAACTAACTATATAACTATCTATCAAACTCAAATTCAAATCAAAACAAAATGAAGCCCATTAAACTCAATGAAGCTTCTATTCAATGTACTATTACAGAGTCAAGTCAAGTCAAGTCACCTTTATTTATATAGTGCTTTTTACAATGCAGATTGTGTCAAAGCAGCTTTACATTGATAACTGGTACATAATTTTGGCTGCACAGCAGCTCTTAAAGAATAGTGTCAATGCAGGCAGATCAGAAGCACTGTTGATTAAATGTCAAGAATACTGTTGAATATCAAATGTCAAGTCAAATGTCAAGTGTCCCCAACTAAGCAAGCCAAAGGCGACAGCGGCAAGGAACCCAAACTCCATCAGGTGACATCAGGTGGCAAACAGGTGGCAAACAAGTGGCAAATAGGTGTTAAAATGGAGAAAAAAAAAACCTTGGGAGAAACCAGGCTTAGTCGGGGGGCCAGTTCTCCTCTGGCGAACAGTGCTTTGTTACGAATCAGGTTGCTATCATAAGTCTGATAGGATCGCACCAATCAAAGTGTTTATTTCAGTTCCATCCAGTTGAGGATCGTATTCATCACGTCGGTATGGATGGTTTGTTGAGGAACTGTGCTACTGGCTGTCGTGTCGATGAGGCCTTCACAATGGATGATCTAGTTGACTCGATCTCTGCTGATACTTCAGGGCTGCGTTGTGGCCATGTCCAGTTGAGGATCGTATTCATCACGCCGGTATGGACGGTTTGTTGAGGAACTGTGCTACTGGCTGTTGTGTCGATGAGGCCTTCACAATGGATGATCTAGTCGACTCGATCTCTGCTGATACTTCAGGGCTGCGTTGTGGTCGTGTCATGGCTCCGGTCCTTGGTCTCAGCTGAATACGGCCCGGATCCGGTTGACTACGGTAAACCTCGGGATAAACAGAAAGACTAATATTAGCGTAGATGCCATTCTTTTTCAGATGTAACGAGTACATCTGGTGTTATAGAAAGTGTTCCTGGTTCCGGCTGACCTATTTTATGCAGCCTAATAATCCTTTAACGGATTTGAAAATATAAATTGATAATGTGTTATGTGTATGCCAGGTTAAAGAGATACGTTTAGCCATTCAAACTCATTCAAACTCATAAACTAACTAACTAACTTTCTAACTAAATATATAACTATCTATCTAACTCAAATTCAAATCAAAACAAACTGAAAAATTTTTTCAATTAGAAACTAAAGCCCATTAAATTCAATGAAGCTTCCATTCAATGTACTATTACTGAGCCATTCAAACTCATTCAAACTCATAAACTAACTTTCTAACTAACTATCTATCTAACTTTCTAACCATCTATCTAACTAACTATCTATCTAACTAACTAACTATATCTATCTACACACACTCACTAGATGAGTAAAGTTCGTAGACAAACTTTAAGTTGGCTTGAAAAAGCCTATCTATCTCCTCATCTATCACGTCTCATCTATCTCTCCTCATCTATCACTTCTCATCTATCCATCTATCTATCAATCTATTAAAACTAATTCAAACTCATAAACTCTATCTATCTATCTATCTATCTATCTATCTATCTATCTATGTTCAACTCTCATAACAACCACCCAGAACAAACTAGCAACCACATAGCAACCACCCAGAACACCATGGCAACCGCATAGCAACCACACAAATTACCCTAGCATCATCCTAGCAACCAGCCCGGGTACACTAGCAACCGCATAGCAACACCTTAGCAACCACCCCGAGTACCCTAGCAACTGCATAGCAACACCCTAGCAACCAACCAGATTACCCTAGCAACCGCATACCAACACCCTAGCAACCACCCCGAGTACCCTAGCAACCACATAGCAACACCCTAGCAATCGCATATCAACACCATAGCAACCACCCCGAGTACCTTAGCAACCGCATACCAACACCCTAGCAACCACCCCGAGTACCCTAGCAACCGCATAGCAACACCTTAACAACCACTCCGAGTTCCCTAGCAACCGCATAGCAACACCCTAGCAACCACCCCGAGTACCCTAGCAACCGCATAGCAACACCTTAGCAACCACCCCGGGTACCCTAGCAACCGCATAGCAACACCCTAGCAACCAACCAGAGTACCTTAGCAACCGCATACCAACACCCTAGCAACCACCCCGAGTACCCTAGCAACCGCATAACAACACCTTAGCAACCACCCTGAGTACCCTAGCAACCGCATAGCAACACCCTAGCAACCAACCAGAGTACCTTAGCAACCACATAGCAACACCTTAGCAACCGCATAGCAACACCTTAGCAACCACCCCAAATACCCTAGCAACTGCATAGCAACAGCTTATCTATCTATCTATCTATCTATCTATTTATCTACTAAAACACATTCAAACTCATAACTTTCAAACTTTAAACTTTATAAACTACTTTAAACTTTTAACTTTATTTTTAATTTTTATCTTTCTATCTACTAAACTTTAACTGAAAACTGAAAACTTTTAAAACTAATTCAAACTTTCTGGACCGGCTTTTTCAAGCCAACTTAAAGTTTGTCTCGACGAACTTTTTTATCTAGTTGATTGTATTGTTTGATCTATGAATGTGTTCAGTTTATGCATTCATGTGTTCAATTTTCTGTACTCATAACTTGATAACACTTTACATGGTTAAAACATGGTAATGTTCAAATGTATTGGCTTAGTTATTGTACAAAGTAACAATGCTGATGATTTCATGGATGCAGTGTGTTTCTAGCCATTTTCTATTAGAATTTAATGAGGGTTTCTATTGGTTTCCACTACATATTTTGATCTGCAAATGTATTAACCAAAGCAATACAATTCCCTATAACAATTAGAATTTATAAGGTTTTATAGCAGAGAATGAAGTGTTTATCAGTTCTGCATGGATTTCAAGGTTATGGACGGAGCACATCTCCATTCCCCGGAGTAAAGGTGAGAAGCAGATTTTAAGATAAAGGTCGAGGTGGTATTTTGGTCTTTAGTACGTACCTGTCACGTTCCAGCAACGTACCACTAAAACGTCGCCACAACGAATATGGGAATCACAAAGTTACGTCGCTGGAACGTTATTCGGGACGTCGTTGCAACTAATATGAGCCGATCTAGTTACGTTTTTACAACGTGCCAGTTTCGTCGTTGAGACGTTACTGTCACGTTCCAGCGACGTACCACTATAACGTCGCCACGAGGAATATGGGAATCACAAAGTTACATCCCTAGAACGTTATTTGGTACGTCGCTACAACGAATATGGTCCGGTCCAGTTACGTCGTCACAACGTAACTGTGTTAGCTGGGTAGCTTGCTAACAGCGGAGAGCGCGTGGAATTCAGTTGATGGACGTGCAACCGCGTTTCGCGGATTTTCTGCTGTTCTTTAAAAACTCGTACGAGATCGACTGGAGCTGCACGTAGTGCAGGTGAACTTAATTTCATTTCATTTCATTTCATTTATTTATAAAGCAAAAATAAACACAACAAAATTTGACCACTGTGCTGTACAGAGAAAGAAAAATAAAAGCCAGTAGTAGTAAAAAGACATCGCTAAATTTAAAAATAAAACAAGAGTTAGAATGAATGAAATGCAAGACTAAGAAGATGAGACTGTAACTTTGATTTAAAATCATATACAGACGAAGCAGATCTTACAGATAAAGGAAGACTGTTCCATAACTTCGGACCGGCCATTGCAAATGCACGGTCACCTCTCAACTTCAATCTTGATCTTGGATACGACAGAGTAATACTGTCTGAGGATCGCAAGCATCTAACTGACGAATTCACGTTTAAAAGGTCTGACAAATAAGAAGGTGCCAGACCATTTAAAGACTTAAAAACAAACAGCAAAATCTTAAATTCAACTCTATTACGCACTAGCAACCAAATTAAGAGACCCTAAAATTGGAGTAATGTGTTCTCGTTTTTGTTGTTTTATTTCGTCTGGGTTGGTTAATATATTTTCAACAGGACGGACAGTTTATTGTTCCTTGAATTCAGAACTTTGTTTGAAGAGACTTAAGAAAGAAGATTACACTTGGAATATTTATTTTGAATTTTTTTTCTCCTTCCTCTTTGAAAAACGGACATTTGTTTTGTGTTTTTGCCATATTTGGACATTTTTTTGAGGCGACTACACAATACTTTACCGTACGACGTCCCGTTTTTTTTTTCTTCTTCATCTCTTCACGTGGCCTGATACTGTGTCTGAAAAAAAAAAAAACTGTCATTGGTTTTTATCTAAGTTTGTATTGTATTTTGTGCATCTTCTCTGAGTTAAATTGTTTATATTGTTTTACAGAGACTGTACAGGTGCACATTAATATTTCTTCAGCAGACAAACAGGTTTGATGTGCTGTATTGTGCTTATTTCCTGATTGATTCATTGTAAACTGTGCATCTGCATATAATATTTAGTTTTATTTTTCTGATTATATTTCTGTAATTTGCTGTTATGTCATAGATTATACAAGATGGCTGAAAATCGTGACCTACTTGATTTACTGTCATGTTCTGACTATTTACCGAGACAGACTACATCTCGGAGAGAGGATGGAGACTTACGGTCTCAGGTTCAGTTCCTACAGGACGAGGTCGCTGTACTGCAACGCTGTCTCCGTGACTCGCTGGACCTGCAAAAGAGTGTGATTGACTGCATGAGTCCAGAAGACGGTACCGTTCCTGTTGTGTCACGCCCGGAATCTTGTCCTTTAGCCGCTTCTACTCCTTATGTTCGAGGACAGGCTCTGATGGGTGATTCAAGGTCAGTTTTTCATAAAGCGCCTCATGTTTGTACACCTGCAGCGTCTCAACCAGCTTCGGCTGATTTGTCAGCTACGTCCAGGGTCTTAGCCTCTGTCCTCCATCAGTCACGTCTTGAACCTGTAATATTCAACGGTGAACGAAAGACGAATCCCGATGATTGGCTTTAGTCTGTCGACATATACAGGACTTCGTTAGATCTTACTGATTCCCAGATGTTAATGGAGCTTCCTCGTTTTCTCTCCAAAGAGCCGAAGAAGTGGTTTAATGTCCTGAGTTCTTATGTTTCCACATGGGCCCAGTTTTGCGATCTGTTTAGGAAGGTTTTTCTGCCGTCTGATAATCAGGAGCGCATTATGAGAGGTATCCTGGACCGAGTTCAGATGCCAGATGCCTTTTCCTACATTTGTCGCCCACATGCTGAGTGAATTTCGAAAATTGAGAACTCCGCCTCCTCAGCTGGAGCAAATCGAGTTAATATGCAAGCATGCTGTGCAGAAATACAGGGTAGCGCTCTATGGTACTGCAGTAACATCTGTGATGGACCTTCTTTTACGTGCACATGAGCTACATGCAGTCCGTGTGGTTCTTACGCACCCCAAGTTCCGCAGTCGGTTCCTGTCACAAGGGAACTTTATTGCTTCAAGTGTTTGACACCGGGGTTTACTTCCCGTAACTGTCCATCTTGTAGACTCCAGAATAGTCCAAATGTATGCTCAGGAGGTTCGCCCAGTCAGCACACTGAACAGACTATGGAGATGCAAAGTTCAGATCGTCAAAGTTACATGTCGCGTACAGTGGTTGCGGACCCGGGTGCCTCAGTTAGGCCCAGGTCGGGAAACTTTAGGGGGGGGAGGACGTTTCAGAGAGGCAATCCTCCCCCGAGACAGTAGTTGAGCCTCTCTTACCTGACTCATCTAAGTCCACTCAGCTTGCTCTTGGTCATGTGGAAGACGTCACATCTTCATCTTCCTGGAACACACCTTTCCGTGTTCAGGCCAATTTTCACGGCCAGGTACTTGAAGCTACCCTGGATATGACATTTGTGCTTTTTTCAGTTGTTCATAAACATATTAATGGAAAAAGTGTCATTACACTGTATTCAGCACAAACTAGGCTACAATAATATGTGAGGAACATGTATGTACATGTTTGTGTTTTTGAAGGAATAACGTTTATGCGTGGTTATTGAAAAAACTAAAAATGTAAGTAACTGAAATAAGGCCAAAAATATATATTAAATCTGTGTTCACAAGACTTCTGGTTTTGGAGGTTGTAGGCTAGAGTTTTTGCTTCAAATTTTTGTAAAAATTATAATGCCTAATTGTTCATATAAAACAATATATTGATTTAGTTTTTGTAAGACACTTTTTGTCAAGAAACACAGTATGCGTGGAGGCGTGAATCATCATGAATAATGGGTCATTTACACCTGAGAAGACAAAAGAATCGCATAAAGAAGCTCTAATGAGCTGCATAATAATGAAGCCTTTCAGTCAGGTAGGCTGTGAAAAAAACCTTCTGTGATGTCTCAAGCTCATCATGGTGTATATGAAACATACAGAAAAATATTATTACAATATAAAATAATGGTTTTATATTATATACTTTAAAATATAATGTATTTCTGTGATGCAAAGAGTCTGAATATAGGCTTTTAGTTTAAAAGCATGCACATTTGGAGAAATATTGGATTCTCATATGTTTATGTAAATTTTCTATACAGAGGAGTTATATTTATTTAATATTCATTGTCATTACTATGAGCGCTGGTGTTTTCAATTCATACTTGCAGCCGGAGGGCGCTCTGTACACCTTTAGTCCACAAATTATTCTAAAGAAGAAGAGGACATTTCAGGAATGGTGTTTTCAATTCATACTTGCAGCCGGAGGGCACTCTGTACACCTTTAGGCCACAAATTCATATAAAGAAGAAAAGGAACCAGGAACTAACGGCATGTCTTCTAGAGATAGCTAACCATGGCTTTAACATCCAAATAAACACTTTTCAAGACAATAAATACACGATTGAGACAATGCATACAAGTATTGCCTCTGAATTTGCCTCTGAATAGCGCTCCCTCCGTGGGCATGGCCGTATTAGCGGATAATGAGCTGAATCACGGACTTCTGACATGGCTCTCTTTTCATACAGATTACATAAAAACAGATTGTTTGTTTTCGATTTGACTTGCACGATTTAAAACCTGACATTTCAACGTTTCTTTAGACATAAGTGTCATTTTTTTTGTCATTAGTATTCATAAGTTACAGTTCATTTTCTGAGAACTATCAGATTGGACTTCGTTCAGAGGGAGACGAGAGATCACGCATCATGTTAGTTTTCTTTATTTTACAAAAAGCACAACATTGTGTTTTTACTCTGAGTGTACATAAATAAAAGAAGACATTCTATAGTTTCAATTGATATATTACTTATGTCTCTATGACAAGAAATGACGGAGTATTTTATGTCTGTTTTGCTGCAATGTGAAAAAAATCCTGCAAAATGCGCCGGCGCGTTTTCGGACCTCAGAGAGTTAAGCTGTACGCTCCTTAGACTATCAGGAGGTCTCTGTTGGAGTATTTTCATGATCATCCCACGGCAGGTCACTTGGATGTGACTAAAACAGTGGCTAGGCTTATACAGAGATTTTTCTGGCCTAACATGCTATCAGATGTGAAGAAGTATGTGGGTTCGTGTGCCATCTGCCAGTTCACTAAGCCTTCCCAGAAAAAACCTGGTGGTTTCATGGTTCCAATCCGCCCTCAATATCCCTGGGAGTATACAGGGGTGGACTTCGTGGGCCCTTTGCCCCGGACTCCGAGTGGTAACGCATATATCCTTGTGTTCGTTGATTACCTCTCGAAGTGGATCGAAGTTTGTGCTGTGAGGGAAGCTACAGCTCTTGTTGCTGCTAGGAAGCTGCTCAGTGAAGTTTTTTCTCGGCATGGTTCCCCGAAGTACTTGATATCAGACAGAGGTTCTGCTTTTATGAGTGATCTCTTCAAACACACAGTTTCTGCTTTGGGTATTGAGCACAGGTTTACAACAGCTTACCACCCTCAGACTAATGCCACTGAGCGAGTGAATCGAACGCTGAAAACTGCCATCAGAGCATATGTTGGGACCAAGCATACTTCTTGGGATCGGTTTCTTCCTCACATTTGTTTTGCCTTACGGACAACTCAACACGAGAGTACTGGACTGAGTCTGTCAATGGTGTTGTATGGCCGAGAACTGGACACGCCCTTGGATCTAATTTCTCAACCTGATTCTCTTGGAGTGGACGATCCAGGTGTGACTTCGTTGGATGCCCTGAAGCATTCGCTCCAGGAGGCTTCCGATCATGTTAGGTCTTTTCTGGAAGCAAGCCACTCTAAGAAAAAGCGCCACTATAACAAGAGGCGTCATCTCGTTTCTTTCTCCGTTAATGATCTGGTGCAGGTTAAGACTCATCCGCGGTCGGATGCATCTACGAACTTTGCTGCCAAACTTGCGCCCTTATATGCAGGTCCTTATTGGGTCACAAAAAAGTTGTCTAATGTAAATTATAAACTTACTGATGTGACCACAGGGAAGGATGCTGGGGTGTTTCATGTGGTAAGCATGGAACCTTTCCGTACGTGGGATTCTGGTAATGTGTCAGAGGTTGTGCCTGTGGAGCCACCTCCTGAAGTTCCAGAGGACAGTACTTTGTTGGGTGATGGGCGCTCCGGTCATGAGACTCCAGGTGTGTCATCTTGTGAATTTCCTATTAATGATGTCGGCGATCTCTTGGAGTCTGATGTGAGAGTTTCTCTGTCTGATTTATTTGATGATGTCAGTGGAGAAGGAGTGAGCGAGTGTGTTGCTCCTGCCATTTCCTGCGATTTGACTGAGGGTGATGTTGATTGTGTCAACCAAAGGTATAACCTGCGACCTAGACTTGTCCCCAGGATTACCTCGGGTTGGGCAACCAATAGATGGACCAATGTCCCTTTCACACAGACATGTTGGACTTGAAGTGAGCATGTGATTATGATGTTTTTTGTTTTCTAAGAAGCTGTAATGACATGACACCATACCATACTGTTAATGGTTTTTGTTGACTGTTTCTAGGTTAATCGAAGTTGTGTTTTGTTTTTGTGAATGTAATATAAGAAGTTATCCTGTAAAATGTATTTTGCCATGGGTTTACGTAATGCCTATGTATTTTTTTTTCT
This sequence comes from Anabarilius grahami, assembly GCA_003731715.1. Classification (NCBI taxonomy): domain Eukaryota; kingdom Metazoa; phylum Chordata; class Actinopteri; order Cypriniformes; family Xenocyprididae; genus Anabarilius; species Anabarilius grahami. The sequence continues at coordinate 148,972 of RJVU01079422.1, forward strand.
CTGCTTGTGACCTTTTCTTTCTGTGTCCTTGGTCAAAAGGGTTTCAACGAGTTAAAGACTGTCATGTATGTCAGTATTTCTCATAATTTAGCCTTACTTTTCTGTGAGGTCGGAGTATTTATAACTATTCATGTATGAAGTTGTTTATTTACTGTAGCTTCACAGTGCTGTTGGCTGAGGACAGCCAATTTTTCCAGGGGGGACTCTGTAACGGTCACTTAGAGCATTTATAGTAATTTGAGGTAGAATGTGAACTGCGCATGTGCATTGTGCGCGCGCGTCTGTTAAAGAAAGCGAATGGTTAGCAGGAGAAGAGATAACCGCTCTATCGACTTTGTACTTTTCCCTTTTACTTTCCTTTTTCTATTTGTGACCTAAGTTGAATGTTTATTTGTATAATTTTCTCTCACTCATCCTCATGTATGCGGACGAGTGTAACGATGTATAAGTCATTTCATTAAACCCGGGGAAAATACGCCAGCTCTCATCTCCCGTGCATCATTTCCTCGAGCTACACATTCTCTACACATTTGTTTTTCTGGGCAATAACATTTCAATTCTGCGTTACAGTATCAGCTCCGGTAGCCGCATCACAGCCGTAACGCGCCGCACACACGTGCAGTGTAAACGAGGCTTTATGCTCTGCTCCTGCTGCCTGTGTGAATGCATCCGTTGGTTAACATGGGCGCCGGAAAAAATACGCGCTGCTCACGCGCTGCTTACGCTTGCAGTGTGAAACAGGCGTAACAGTTCACCGGAAATGCCCGAGCAGCCTTAATGACAACCAGGAAGTAACCGTGCATATAGCCCATTAGAGAGCTCTGCAATTGGAATTCTTACTAGTAAAAACATTATTGTAGAGCTCTCTTTTCAGCACCACCTTATTATAATAATTACGCCTCATGCACAAATTGGGCGACGGCACTTCCAGGTTGTTCAGTTAAGCCGTTTTCAATGATGAATAGCAACATAGAGGCTCTAATGATCTGATATAAGCATTATATAGCCTAGGCCTAGCTATTTTTGGTGTTGATTAAAATCATTATAAAATGATTATGCTTTATAGACAAGAAATAGGGTACAACGGGGCTGAAGCCGCGTTTGATTTTATTCTCTTTTAAACCACTAGATGGCATAAAAATTCATCTCAAATTTACTTGCATTTTCCACTCACAAAATAATGCTGAGGCAATTTGGGCCATCACTGAATCCAGTAATGCCGCTATAATTCAAGTTATGAGGGCAAAAATATCCCTGTATGAGTTTTTATTTTTTTATAGGCCTATAACATAGTAATACCCTATTAATGAAGTTAATATTCAGTGAGTTACATTTTGGACACAATATTGTCTGTTTAGCCAACGAAAATAGTTTCAAACAAAGCCGGGACAGAACTGTTGTGCATCTCAGAGCAACCGTGCAATGTTTTGTACTTGATATGAATCTGTGTTTTTAAACGAATCATTTGAGTCAATGATTCAATTACCAATTCATAAAGACAGTCAGTTGCTTCTTTTCTTAATGAATCAACCATTTTGAACAAATCATTTGAATGATTGATTCAATGAAACACTCATTAAAGGATTAGTTCACTTTTAAATACACTTTTCCTGATAAATTTACTCACCCCCATGTCATCCAAGATGTTCATGTCTTTCTTTCGTCAGTCGAAAAGAAATGAAGGTTTTTGAGGAAAACATTCCAGGATTTTTCTCCATATAGTGCATTTCAATGGCTACCAACAGATTGAAGGTCCAAACTGCAGTTTCAGTGCAGCTTCAGTGGCTTTAAACGAGACCAGATGAGAAATAAGGGTCTTATCTAGCGAATCGATCGGTCATTTTCGAAAAAAATACAACTGTTTATGATTTATAAACAAAATATCACCTTGAACGTACTTTCATATTAAATTTATCAGGAAAAGTGTATTTAAAAGTGAACTAATCCTTTAAGACAGGATTGGGCTGCCACTTACTGGTAGTTTTATACAGGCTAAACCAGCCTGCACAAAAACAATCAGCAAGATATCGCCTTATTCTTGTTGAAAAATCCCCAAAATATATATTATGTCAATGTCGCATACTCCTAATTTGGGCTTGTATTTGTTTGTTTGGTTATTTAACCATGAGAAAAAAAAACTGTAGCCTTTAGGCTACAAGAAATATATGCAGGAAAGTTTTAGTAATCAGTAATAGGCCTGTCGGCTTTTCGAGCATTAATATAATATAATTAGGGCTGGGCAAGTTAACAAATTATTATTGTGTTAACGCATTAATTGATTAACGCCGACAATTATTTCATTGCCCATTAATGCAGTTTTTATTATTAATATTATTATCAATTTAAAAGTCCGTTGCTCACTGGCTCTGATTACACAGGCAAACCATGGGTCACAGGAGGGGTAGGATGTTGATCAGTACTGGCTTGGGATGGCGTCATTATGCGTCTCAGCCAATGAGAGCATTTTGGGTGGGCCTAAGACTTCTGCAGCACGGAACAGAAAACAACTAGCGGAGACAGAGAAAATGGAGAAAGGTACCGAACTCTTACGTGGACATTTTTATTTTAAATCTCTTCCGCACGGCAGAGTTGATAGAACCAAAGTTATTTGTAACCACTGCAAAGTTGAACTTTCTTATCACTGGAGTACTTTGAGTCTGAAGTATCACTTAAATGCAATACACACCATTGATGCCAGCAAATCACCCACTCAAACAAACAGTGGAGGGAGGCTTCGGCAGACTACGTTGGATGCAGCGTGTGGAAGACATATAGATAAACAAAAGCAAGACAAGCTAACAAATGCCATCGCGAAGTGGATAGCTACAAACTGCAGGTCGATTAGTATTGTGGAAGTTGTTGGTCTGAAGAACGTTCTTAGAATCGCAACGAATGATGGTACGTATGAGCCTCCCTCAAGACGCACCATCACAAGTTGTATAAAAAGGAGAGGAACAAAAGCAACAGTGTTACAATGTGCACCAACTGTTGCTCTCACTGGAGATTACTGGACATCGCTGGGTAATCATAATTACCTTGGAGTTACAGTGCATTATATTGATGAACAGTGGGAGCTGCATTCACATGCTCTGCCTGAAACGTGTGCAGAACATTTTATTCATGTTGCACAGCAGTGGAATGTTTCAAATAAAGTCAGCGTTCTGTCACAGTATCTCTGCAGAACAGTGCATTTGACAATGTCCTGGCCAAATGCAGAAAAGTTGTGGGCCACTTTAAACACAGTCCAGCAAGTGCTGCAGAATTAGAACAAAAACAAATTGAACGGACAAAATAAGGAGTCACTTACACAAAACATTCCAACCAGATGGAATTGGACTCTGATAAAAAGTGTACGCAGAAACGAACAGCCACTGAGGGATGTCCTCACCACACACAACACCAAGATTGCCATGCCAACTACAGCTGAAATGGACAAACTGCAGAGGCTGGAAATGCTACTGCAGCCCTGCAGGTATATTTTACATCATATATTTCTCACTGTCCTGTCTGAGTGCATATGAGAGAGAAATAGTGTGTCTGTATGTGTGTGTAAATATAGCATGAATATGTAGAGGACATTTTTTGTGTGTATATAAGAAAGTTAATGCAATACATTTTGAGTGAAATGGGTTTGATTTTTTGCAGATGTGTGACTGAACTTCTGGGAGGAGAAAAGTATGTTTCATGCTCTGTGGTTCTGCTTTATGCCATCTCTCTCGGGTGATGGAGAGCTCAGATGATGACCCTGCCTATGTGGTCAAATTCAAGTCTACATTCAGAACAGACCTGGAGACACTCAAGGAAAATGCCAACATAGCATATCTGAAGATTGCTATCGCATTGGACCTGAGATTCAAGGACCTCAAGTGTATAACCAGAGCTGAGAGGGTTGAGGTCTGGGCCTCAGTCACCAACTTACTCAAGGAAGAAACCTGTGGAAGCAACAACATCAAAGCCACCAAAGAGAAAGTTAGCCCTATTAGTTGCTTCATCAGAGTCTGATTCTGAAGAGGAGAAAGACACAGTTGAGAACAGTGTGCGTCAATACAGAGTGGAGCCCACCATCAGTACAGAGGCCTGTCCGTTAGAGTGGTGGTCGAAACATGCAGGCTCACACAGCAAGCTGGCCTCCATTGCACAGAATTACTTGGCCACACCTGCAACATCCGTACCCTGTGAAAGGTGGTTTTCTCTTGCTGGTCATATACTCTAACAGGGACACATGCTACTGAACAGAGACTGTTTATGCTGCTCCCTGTTAAAAGAAAATGTTTCTGCTGGCACCTGTTCAGAAAAAAAAAAAAAGATTTGTAAATGTTAACTTGCTGTTGTGTTTGCAAACCAAATGTTAATGCATTTTTGTTCATATAGCAGTACTTTTAAAATAAAAAGGCACAATACACTATTTTTGAATTCATTATTGAATTTTGCTCATAACAATGCAATTAATCGCAGAAAAAGCATGCGATTAATCACGATTAAAAAAAATTATCGTTGCCCAGCACTCATTTTTTCATGTTAATGTAAATGGCAAATATGACACAACAGACTATTGATAATTTATAGGCCCTAGAAATTTGTGTATTAAATATTATACAGCATTATATAATATATTCATAAATAGGCATTAACAGAATTTTACAAAGAATGTTTAGTTTAAGTTATGAGAGAATATATGGTTTGAAAAATGTGGCTAAAATGTTGTAACATGCATTGCCAAACAAGCATTCTGTTTTCACTTAATTTATACCCCCAAACAGGCAACGTGACCTGGGAGATACAAACATTAAAATAATCATGAAATTGTATTATTTGTGTCCTATGAAGATAGAAAACAGCAATAAATACATTTTCTGATGTCTCTTTATGGTCTTGCCCTTTTTAGGGTTAAATTACATAGCATGTTATCTTTGCAGCACAAACAGAAAATGCGTGGTTTAGTTTCAAACATGGGTAGTGAAATGTTATAAAGGTGCGTTCACGCGGCCTAGTAATTCCTGTAGTTACGAGATTCTAGCTTGTAAAAAGCGTTCACATCCTCGTAGAGCTCGTAATTACAGCTTGTAAGCTGGGAGTTTTCTGAAAGCTCCCACATGTACCACGTGGCCGCTGTAGATTCATTTAGGTGTTGATAGTGGTGCCATGGAAATGCAGAATTCCCAGTCCAAGGACCAAAAGGACGTGAACAGCTCCGAATATAACGTCACGTGTTGTCAGCTCAAGATTCTGGTAAATACGAGGTGGCGTGAACGCAGCATAATTCACCCCATAGTCCAGGTTAGTTAATAGACCCTGGGGTGAGATGTAACAATATGATATCCACCAGGGTGAGATGTAACATTATGAAATAAGGATTATAACAAAAAATCTGTTTTGAAAGCTGGAATTCAACTCAGACATTTTTAAAATAATTGGTGTGTGTGCGTGTGTGTAACAAAAATGAATAAAATGAGCAAATGCTCATTTAGGCCAGGGGTGTCCAATCCTGCTCTTGGAGGGCCACCATCCAGCAGCGTTCAGTAACAACCCCAATTAAACACACCTGAATTAGCTAATCAAGGTCTACTAGGCATACGAGAAACTTCCAGTCAAGTGTGTTGAGGCAAGTTGGAGCTTAACTTTGCAGGACAGTGCAAAGTTTAGTCCCTCCAGGACCAAGTTTGGACACCCCTGACCTAGGCATACTGAGAAAAAAAAAAAAAAAAAAAGCATGAATACAACAAAAAATGTACTTGAGGTAGGCTGTAACATGCTTTTAATTGATGTAACAACTAACCAAGGGTCTTATTGTTACAACTAACCCAGAGTCTTGTAGCCATGAACTAGCTCACCTTACAGCTAACTAGGGCTGCACGATTTATCGCGATAAAATCGCACGCGATATGGCAAAGGCTGCGATTATTTAATGCGTGGCTTGTCAGAGCTGTACGGCTCTGTGATCAGTAGTAAATGCTTCTCCATCTGAAAGCCAGAGGGCGCTCTTGCGCAGAAACTCAAAATATGCCCTGCAGCAGAAGAAGATAACACGCATCATATCGCTGTAGCTGAATAAACAGAAGATTGAAACGCTTTGATTAATTAAACATGACTAATAAACACACGACTGCCTTATTCTGTAAAGGAAGCCACATCATCTCACAGAAGGACGCTCAACTGTCGTTATGAAGTGAGTTTTGGAGTAAAAACATGTTATTAAATGTTGTCTTTTGTTGGACAAGATGTTAATAAATGCTTCTCGTGTCTGAAAAGATGTTTGACGCGTGTTGCTTTTTCAAATGTACATTATAATCTACTCAAACTCGCAGTGCTTTCAGATGGATTAGCATTTGGAGCCATACTTCATTGACAAGCCGCGCATAAAAAAACAATCGCAGCCTTTGCGATTTCATAATCGCACTAAGAATCGCGTTTAAGCGATAATCGTGTTCAAGTTCAATGTGTTTTTTCGTATCGTGCGATATATCGTGCAGCCCTACAGCTAACAACCAAAACATTAGCACTAACAACTTGCATGAAAAATATCTACACAGACACACAATAAACATAATTTAACTTTGATGAGTTTAACTACAAAACAGGAATTGCCAAAACAAAAATAAATGAAGTAAAAAAAGTTACTTTCTTGCATCAAAATTAGGCTCTGCTTTCCTGCATGTGGAATAAAGAGTAAACCAAGGTTATATAGTTCTTTGTGTGGTGAATCAGGTGATTTGTAACTTTTTCCTGATTAGAGAAATTAAAAGTGTTAAAAGTGTCCCCGGTCTCCCCTACTATTTGCACGTACCTGCACCAGCTCATCAGCACACCAGTACACCAGTTATAAGCAGTCACTCTTCCCTTCACCATTTGTCTGGTCTCTTTGATACCTACTGTTCAACTTACCTGACTCTTCATCTGTTTGCTACATGCATGATCCTCACCGTCTTCAACCTTCATCAATCCTTTTCTTCAGTTCTGATCCTCCGTCTGCCAGCCATCAGCATCTACAAAGAAACAGAGACTATTACCATTGTGCTAAGTTCATTCAAACTATCTGCATACCATCGACTCACCTGTTTGTTTCACCTGCTCTCTGCCATCTGCATAAATGAACCTTGTCAACTACATGTCTGTGTTGTCTCCTTCTGTCTGCTGACAGTATAGTTACACCCTATTCAAAATTCAATTCAAAACTGTTTTATGTTTTGGTGAATTGGTGGAAAATCTCATTTGTAAGTTATTGTACGACCTGCTTACATCCCACCAAGGCTTAGGTTTGAGGGGTTGATATACTTTTTTTTTTTATTTGTATGTTTTGTAAGAATCAAATCATATGAATTCATAAGAATTTGCCACCAATTTGCCAAAAGGTAAAGTAGATATATTTTACAAAAGACAGCTCAGAGGTAAATTTTATGCATAATGGTCTTGGAATCAATAGAAAATAAGTTAAATCAGTGTAGTAATGTAAAGTAATGCTGCTATAAGTTACTTTTTTTGGCTATGCTGCGTCCCTGATGAGGTGTGCAGTGATGAAGATGTTCCCTTTCAAAGGCTACACTCAAGCTGCGCTTAGGGCTATGGAAAGTTTTTAGTCGTGACCAGCTGTGAATATATGTGGAAAATAACGTCAATGAAATTGACCTATATTTATAGCCTGCGTGACGTCATCGGAATGCGCCGATGCATATTGGATGAACCGCAGGTGCGTCTGCAGGTCTTTTGTCTTCAGAGACCACACTGTGAAGTGTATGTGTGAAACAGCCCTGCTCAAACTCTTTCCTTCCTTCATCACTTTGTTAGGAGTTAGATTTGACAGGCAGTATGCAGAACTTTCTCTCCCTTTGTTCCTTTTTCAACTCTGTCTGACAAATGAAAAGTGAACACACATATATTATATATTTGAGAGAAAGTCATGGCAGAATAAAGCAAACGGTGTGTGTCTCCATGTTCGCTTTCCATCTCCGAATCAGACACACACCAGTATTATTTTGTTTGTTTGGGGAAGAGCGTGCTGCCCTTGCGTTGTAACAGGGTGAGTACAAGCATTGTGAATGTTAACAGTTTAAGTGCTTTGAGTTCGCTTTGCTTATTTCAAAGGGGTAGTGTCAGTGCTTTAAGTGGGCCGGTACGCAGTGGTACTCAGTACCGCCACTTCCAAATATAGCTCTTGAGCGTACCGCCACCTCTCCGTGCACCCAAAACGTGCTTTTAGCGTACCGGTACGCTCATTTGGACATCTGTTTTAATAGAGGTTTTAATCCTTTGCCTGCACTGCCGCTTTTCAGAGCGCCCTTCACAATGCACGCTTCCTAATTCGTCCCACCGAGAGCAGAGACTACATTACCCATACACCCTTGAGTTTTACAAGTGAAAAGCGCATGCGTCGCTTTTGCCGCTGTCAGTGTCAACAACTCAACGTGGCCGGAGAGGGTGTTGTGCCGCGGTCGAGAACGAGGATGAGAATGACATCAATTCTACCGATGACAACAGCCGCGTTAGCGATCATGAGTGGCCAGAATGTTGGTCCCAAGCACAAGTCCAGTATTTCTCCACAAATTACAAGTGGCTGATGAGCAGAAATCAAAAGTTGGGTTGTAGTGTGTGTAGTCAAGTTTGTGCTCGCGTGGACATGCAGCAAGGGCAGAGAGTGTCGCAGGAGTGGAGTGGGTGCTTAATCTCGTCTTTTGGAAGGGACAAGGCTGAACAAAACTCACTACGAAAGAAAATAAAAGAGCACAGAGACTCAATTTATCACAAGAAAGCAGTTGAAATAAAAGAGAAGGCAACACAAAATACAATGCAAAAACACATTGAAGATATGAGAAAGGCTGAATACGCTTCAACTTGCAATGTGTTTAGAACAGCTTATAAGATTGGCAAGCATGGGCGTCCCTTTACAGACATGCCAATAGATGTCCAGTTGCAAGTCTTAAATGGGGTCAAGATGGGCAGAGTTTTGCACTCTAATAACTCATGTGTAAATATACTGGATCACATTGCAGCTGAAATGAAAAAGAAAGTAGTCAATGACATAGTGATGAATGAAAGAAAATTGTGTGTGCTCATTGATGAATCCACTACAATAAGTGGAAAGTCTGTGCTTGTCGTGTGCCTGCGGTCAGCTATTTCTAGTGAACAGCCAGACACAATATTTTTTGAACTGGTTGAGCTGCAGGGGACCACAGCAAAGGACATCACTGAAGCACTGTTAGGATGTCTTCATAACAATGGCTTTGACCCTCACTACCTACAGGAACATTTGTTGGCATTTGCTTGTGATGGAGCCTCAGTGATGCTTGGGAGGAAAGCAGGAGTTGCTGCGCAGCTTTGTTCCAAATTCCCTTACCTGTTTGTCTGGCATTGTTCCAATCACAGACTGGAACTGTCAGTTTGTGATGTTTTGAAGGAGGTAGGAGGAATCAACCACTTTAAAATATTTTTAGATCAGCTTTACTCCCTCTACCACGCATCCCCAAAAAACCAAAGGGAGTTAACCGAGAGTGCTCACAATGTTGGACAGCGTCTCCTTGTGATAGGCCGTGTTTTATCTGTGCGTTGGGTTGCTTCAAGTGAAAGAACAGTGAAAGCAGTATGGGAGAACTACCAAGCTCTGCAGGTACACTTTACAAGTGCTGCTGCTGATACCAGCAGGGATTCAAGAGAGAGAGCAAAATACAAAGGACTCAATGATGTTCTCACTACTGTTTCTTTTGTGGTCAATCTTGGCATCATGTATGACGCTTTCACAGAACTCAGTGACCTCTCAAGAATGCTCCAGAGACGGGACATGACTTTGGATCAAGCCGACAGGCAGCTGGACCGACAAATCCGGGTGTTTGAGTCAATGGTATCCACACCTGGGTTCTCATTTATAAAACTTTGCGTAGATTTCATCCTAAAAGTGTACGTACGCACAAAAGCGAGATTCTGCTTACGCACAAAAAAAATCTGATTTATAAAACCATGCTGTAACACAGTTCGTATATGTGGGAAGAAGGAGGCGGGAACCGGCGAACGTTTAACAAAACTTTTAATATAAAATAACCACAGAACAAAACGAAAGTAATGCCGGCAGACCCTCGCGGACGTCTGCCGGCCACACAAACATAATAAAACATAAAATAAAGTCCAGACCTGGTCCTCTCTCGTCCTTCACTGTCGTCGCTCCTCCTTTTATGCTCCCGGAGCTCCTCCGTGAGGGACTCGAGGTCGGTGCGCCTCACAGGTGACGATCATTAACACTCGCGTCACCGGCCTCGCGCCATTCCCTCACGGCTCTCGCCCGCCCTGCTCACATGTCACATACCCCCATGGCCCCTCGCAGGCCGGGGGGTACTCCCGCGACTGCGCTTACTCCCCCCCGGGGCCTGTCTCGGCGGCCGCAGTACCTGGGGGTAAGGACAGACGAGACGAGAGAAAGGAGACGGAAGCAAGGGGAGCGACAGGACGAGAGAGGGGAGAGAGGAAAAATAAAAAAAATAAAATTCTTGGTCCGGTTCCCAGACACACTGCCGCTCGGTCCTCAGCCAGCCGAGAGGCTCTTCCTCGCGGTGCCATGCGATGGCACTGGACGCTCCTTGGACGGCCCCATCCTCGACCGCCTCCTGGCAGCCGGCGATGGCTCCTCCGGCTGAGGGAAGCCGGCAGCGAGTCCCCCGTCCCCTGCTCCTCCCCTTCATGGCGGACGGTAGCAGGCTTCGGCCCACGG
>RJVU01079547.1:4696-15376 GCA_003731715.1 Anabarilius grahami
TATATTGGTATGCATGCATGTATGGTTTTTTTTTGTTTGTTGAGTATCATATTTATACATCATGCTTTTATGGCATATATATGCAATTCATTGCAAATCAATGATAACTGAGAAATGGACAAATAAATGTTCCCCAAAAGTCTGTTGTCATATTTGATATTTACATTAACATTAACATGAACAAAAAAAGTCAAAAGAATTTAATATTTTAATCAAGTAAACCTATCAGGACACAGACGGAGTTGCTAAGTTGCTTCAGTAAATGTTTATCTTACATTTACTTTATACAAATCATTAAGGATTTCTGAGCAAAAAAGACTTGAACTATCAATCAGAGGACAGAAGGCATGAAGTAGATTGTGTACAACAGTTTTTTCAGCAAAGTTTTGGTCATATTGATAATTTATAGGCCCTACAAATTTGCATATTATGGATCCATATTTAAAAATGTGGCTATAATGTTGTAACATTCATTGCCAAACAAGCATTCTGTTTTCAGCTGATTTATACCCCAAACAGGCAACGTGACCTGGGTAATACAAACATTTATAGACGAATTATGAAAAATGTAAAAATTAAAGTCATAAAATTTCAACAAACGTAATAAGCTAACACTCAACAACTTTTTAAACATGTAAGACTTTTTAAACAACTTTTTAAACATGTAAGTACCCTCCAAATATTGCAAATATGCGAAATATATCAAGTTTTATCAGAAGGTGAGTAGATTTCCCACTACAGGGGGTCATGCTGTTTTTAAATGCTGCCCGTGAGTTAAACAAAAAATATATGAACAAAGTCAATATATCTAAATATTCACAACAAACACCAAAAAATGAGACCTAAACTTTCCCTGCCTCGCCCCACAGCCTCTCAAATGTTTGTATCCTCCATGTCATGTCGCCCCTTTTAGGGTTAAACAACAACCTGTTTAACACGAAATATTGTTCTTCTCGTTTGTTTCACTATATAAGGGTCAAAGACATTTAGATGTCTGCATCAATAGATATTCACAAAAGTGATTTCATAGAAAGCACATTAAATGCAAGTAAAATGTCTACTTTAAAGTTTCAAATCAGTTTTAGGAGAATAAAATGTCAAAATATGGGTGAAATAACGTTCAATTGTCATTCAGTGTAACACTTATATTTGTCAAAATGTAAACAACACACTTATTCTGACCTGTGCGTATTAAAATAAATAAAAGAATAAGTGAGCATACAACATTTTATTGTATTTTAAATGAGTAAAAAAATCTTGCTGACAAATGAGCAAAACCTCGGTTAGTGGCAAAGTTTAAACAAATTACAAGTAATTAGCATTTGATGTAAAAGACAAGATTGTTACACTGAATGACGTTACTGTGTGTCTTCTGTAAATCATGGTAAAAATGAATATTTAATTTTTGCTCAGAAAAAAAATATTTAATCAGGACCCGTTCTGATGTATTTAAAAACAACAATTCAAAGCTGTGTAATACTCGGATTTGTGTCTTAAGGAATCCGTGCTTACCGAGTATTATGCGTGGGTTCTTGGCTAATTATGGCCACCGGATAGAGGAGTCAGACCATCCCTGCGTCCCAATGTCCATACTATCCATCCTAAATAGTATGTGAGATCAAAATAAGTGTGTCCCAAAGCATAGTTGAAAAGAGTATGCCAAAAGTCCCCAGATGGTCTACTATTTCCGGTAGATTTTCGAAGTGTTGATCCGTGTACACTATAAAAGCTAATATTGCCCACAACCCATTGAGCGTTGGACGAGGATTCAGTTCAGAACTACAAACACGAGTAAAAAGTGTTAAAAACTACAAAACATGGCGGATATGCGCGATCAATGCTGAGAGGTTAGAGTGACTAATAATCAGTTCAACCTGATAGAAAATATTTATTTAATGTTATCTGTGTTATATTTAATCTGCAAATACCAATGTGGACTTTTATAAAGATCCGATTGGCCATTCACTTTTAAATGCATCATTATGCATTAATATAGGAGGGTTCTCCACATGAAAGACCCGCGACTGCAGATCAATGTGCTTCATTTCTCTCTCCGATACAGTAGGAATTTAACTAAATGAAATGTGGAGGATGTAAGATGATTGACAGGCCAGTTTACGGTGACAGGATGTGACAGAGAGCAAAGACGCGATTGTATGACGTGATAGTATGTCCCAAAGCTTGTCTACTCTTTTGCTACACACTCAAAAGTAAGTACGTTTTGTTCACAGAAAGAGTACATACTTTTAGGGCGTAGTATAAGTAGGCGAATTGGGACGCAGCACAAGACTTGTGCGTTCTCTCCCGCGCTCTCTTCCCCTTGTCTTCTATTCCCGTTCTCCCCTCGCGATATCTTGCGTACAATCTAACTTTATTTAAACCTTCCCATTTCAATTCTTACAGCACACTTATTGTTTTGATGCTTGAAAACACTTTTTCGTATTTGACCAACCCCAAACCCCGCCCCTAAACCTAACCGTCACTGGGTTTAGACAAATCGTATGAATTCGTACGAGTGAAGTAGTATGAATTCATACGAATTAGCCACCTCGTAAAATAAGTACGAATTGGTCGTGAGATAGCGTTGACAGTTCCGAGAACTTTCACTTTCTGTAGTGATAGGCTACTGACCGAGGTGAAAAGTTTGCACGTTGCTTGGGTGATATCCATTTGTGTGTGTGTGTGTGTGTGTGTTTTCTCAGTTGATGATGATGATGATGAAGATGTTCATGTCTTCATCAGTGATGTTGTGTGATCTTGAGAACATGATGAAGGTTTTGATGAGAGAATCTCTCCTCAGTTTTGACATCAGAATCAGTCTTTACAGGATCATCTGGATCACATGACACTAGAAATCACAAATATATATCAGATTATCCTCATTGTTTTGGGTTTGTTTTTATGTTCTCAATCTATAACACATTCTGTCAATGAAACACAATCACACATCTGTGAACTTTCAATAAGTTATAGATATGACGGCATTATAATGCCATTAATGACCGAGCGCACAACTGATGCTTGAGCGCATGACATCTCCTCTGCTCGCAGATCAAGCCCTCGCGTGCTCATACACAACTCACAGCACGCACGTCATCACTTCCCACACTCGCGCTCGATCTTCTATTTCGCTCGCGCGAACACTTTTGATTTTTGTCAAATATATTAAACTGACAAAGAATAGGCTAATAACAAAAAAGCTTACACAACAACTCTTGCTTACTGATATGAACAAGTGATTTCTCTTTCATCCAAAGCCACATGAAGCAATTTTGGATTTAGAATCATAGTTACAACTATTTAATGGACACTTTTCACATCTCTATATTTTTCAGAACTGGTATAATTTTGGCTGAGTAAACATAGATACTGTTTAGTGGAAGTATAGTGGTACTGTAGCGGTGAACTACAGCAAATATAATATGTGTTCTCATTTTCCCCCAGCAGCTACAGCTCCTTAAAAATAATAATAAATCAAGTTAATATAGTATCTGGTAAGGACATATTATAATAATAATGCAATCAATCAGTCAATAAATAAAGTTTAACTCACTTGCATCTGGTCCACTGATGAAGCCATGTCTAATCGTTTTATAACAGGCGTCCAATCACAACAGACTTCACAACAGACAAATTTCAAGATAAATGACTCCCAGTGAGGATGAATTTATGGATGAACTTAGAGACATTGATGGAGAAGTATGGTGTCCTGAATATTATAATATAACTGAACAATACACAAAGTATGAACATATAAATTTAAATACATATGATTCTATAGACTACAGGGTTAATGAGTTCGGAAGTGACATAGATCCGGATATAAATTTTTATAATAGCACAAAACCCAATTGTGAATACTATACTGATGAGCAATTCAAGTGTGTAAAAATGAAGAGTGCTTTTTCAATAATACACTTTAATAGCAGGAGTTTGTATAAAAACTATAGTAGTATTAAAGAATATCTGAGCCATTTTAACAAATTTAGTGTTATTGCAGTTTCTGAGACATGGTTAGATGCTGAGAAGGGCTGTGATGTAGAAATGGAAGGATATGAGTTGTTTACACTAAATAGGGCTAGTAAAAAGGGCGGGGGAGTTGCATTGTATGTAGACAGTAAATTGAGATCTACTTTGATAAATGATAAGTCTACCACCATCGATGGAATTTTGGAGTGTCTATCAGTTGAAATTGTAGTTGAAGATTGCAAAAATGTAATTGTCAGTTGTCTGTATAGAGCCCCTGGATCGTGTCTGGACATATTTAATCAAAAAGTAGATACACTGTTTAATCATATAAATAAGGTGCATGTTGTGTGTGGTGACTTTAATATTAATCTTTTAAACCCCAATCATAGCCAGAAAACTGCTGACTTTATTACAACTATGTATAGCAATAATTTTTTTCCACTTATCCTTAAACCAACTAGAATTACAGTTGACACAGCTACATTAATAGATAATATATTCATAAACCTATTGGAAAGCCAAATTACAGCTGGAATTCTTATTAATGATATTAGTGATCATCTTCCTGTTTTTAGTATTTTTCATGAACTCCTACAAAAGGATGATAAACTTATAATAGATGCTTATGCATTAAAAAGACATAGAACACCGGAAGCCATCGCTGCCCTCAAAGAGGACCTGTGTGAGCAGTCATGGGACGAGGTCTATGCAACAGAAGACCCTGATCAGGCTTATGATGCCTTCTTGTCTATATTAATTAAATTCTATGACAAGCACTGTCCACTTAAAAAGTCCCCTACCAAACATAAAAACAGGCCAGATAAGCCATGGATTACTAAGGGCATAGCGAATGCATGTAAAAAGAAAAATCATCTCTATAGATTATATATGAAACATAGAACCAAAGAAACAGAATATAGATATAAAACGTATAAAAATAAATTGATAAATATAATTAGATTAAACAGGAAGAACTATTATCATAATAAATTGGAACAGTACCATAGTAATATCCAAGAGATTTGGAAAGTAGTGAATACTATAATTAAGAATGGGCCTAAAAAAGCAGAATTTCCCAACTATTATGTTAAAGATAATTTAATTATAAACAAGACTCAGGAAATTACAAATGCTTTTAACGATTTCTTTGTAAGTGTAGGACCTACTTTGTCCAACCAAATTATTGAACCAAAAGATACAAATGGAATTAATGAACAACTTATAAAATCAAATCTGAATTCTTTATTTATAAATAGTGTAGATGAAAATGAAATAATTGGAATTGTAGGAAAATTCAAAAATAAAAGATCAACTGACTGTTCCAGTTTAGACATGTGGCTAGTAAAAGACATTATAAATTGCATAGTTAAACCACTCACATACATCTGTAATCAGTCCTTTCTAACTGGTATCTTTCCTCATAAAATGAAAATTGCAAAAGTAATACCCATCTTTAAAAGTGGAGACAAACATCAGTTCACAAACTATAGACCCATCTCATTACTCTCACAGTTTTCAAAAATTTTAGAAAAAT
Organism: Anabarilius grahami; assembly: GCA_003731715.1. Taxonomy (NCBI): domain Eukaryota; kingdom Metazoa; phylum Chordata; class Actinopteri; order Cypriniformes; family Xenocyprididae; genus Anabarilius; species Anabarilius grahami. Next base: position 10,200 of record RJVU01079547.1, read on the forward strand.
TGTTTGTGGTCAGGCTTGACAAATTTATAGAAAAAAATAAATTGTTAAATCATCAACAATATGGATTTAGGTCTAATAGGTCTACTTCGATGGCGGTTATGGAACTGGTGGAGAAAATATCGACAGCAATAGAAAACAAGCAATATACAGTGGGGGTATTTATAGATCTCAGTAAGGCCTTTGACACCATTGATCATGCATTGCTATTGAAAAAAATGGAAAGATATGGTGTCAGAGGAACTGCATTTGCATGGTTGAAAAGTTATTTAAGTGAAAGGCTACAATATGTACAAATGAATAATGTAAACTCTGGAAAAAAAATCATTACACATGGAGTCCCACAAGGCTCGGTATTAGGACCCAAATTATTCATAATGTACATAAATGATGTCTGTGAGGTCTTACAAAATTTAGATTGTATTCTGTTTGCTGACGATACCAGCCTCTACTGCTCAGGAACAGATCTGGAGCAACTTTTGAATACTGTTGAAAATGAGCTAAGGATATTAAAAAAATGGTTTGATATAAATAAACTATCAATGAACTTAAGTAAAACTAAATATATTATATTTGGTAATAGGAAAATTAAAAAAGAAGTTAAAATTAAAATAAATGATATAGAAATTGAAAAGGTAACTGGCAATACATTCTTGGGGATTTATATTGATGAACATTTGAATTGGAAAATGCATATACATTTCATAAAGATGAAAATTGCTAAAACTATTGCTATAATGTGTAAAATAAAAAAATTTGTAAATCAACGCTCATTATTTTTACTGTATAATTCTTTCATTCTGCCATACCTTAGTTATTGTGTAGAAATTTGGGGGAATAATTATAAATCAAATATTAATCCAATCTATTTACTCCAAAAGAAGGCAATTAGAATTGTAAATCAGGAAAAATATTCTGCACCAACAAATCGTTTATTTATAAAATTAAATACCTTGAAAATTCATGACCTTGTTGATTTAAATACAGCAGTTGTGATTTACAAGGCATATAACCATCAGCTCCCTCACAGTCTCCAGGAGATGTTCAAGCTCAGAGAGAGTCAGTATAACCTCAGAGGAATAGGTATTTTTCAAAAAAACAATGTGAGAACAAATAAAAAAAGTAAATGCATTACTGTTAGAGGGGTAAATTTGTGGAATAGTTTAGATGAGAAATTAAAAGGGTGTTATATAGTAAAATTATTTAAAAAAATGTACAAATCTAGTGTCATTGAAAAATATAAGGGATTAGAATTATAAAATAAGTTAATTAATAAATAAATAAATAAATGATTAATTAATTAATAGGATTATTATTATTACAAAGGTGTGAATTAATTGGAAGATGATTAACCTTATTTAATTTTGCTTTAACTTCTGTTTTTGGTAATGTAAAGTATAGTATGTATGACTTTGTTTTCTCCTTGATATATTGTTCTATGGTAAGAGGGCTAGGCAAAATAAGTTCAGACTTCAGCCTAGACCCTTTCGGTCTTTGTCCTTGTTTTTTTTTTGAAATGTTGAAGGATTATATAATTTAATTTAAAATGCTTTGTTTTTGTTTTTGTTTTGTTTTGTTTTTTCTTTGGATGGATGACCGAATAAAAAAAAAATAAACTACTAAAAACTACTTCCGGAAAAACTGAACTCACCAATGACATTTGAGGTTACACTGAAATAAGTAAAGTCCCGCCCCACGACTGACAAAAATCAAAAGTGTTCGCGCGAGCGAAATAGAAGATCGAGCGCGAGTGTGGGAAGTGATGACGCGCGTGCTGCGAGTTGTGTACGAGCACGTGAGGGCTTGATCTGCGCGCAGTGGAGATGTCATGCGCGCGCGCGGGTTTGAAAGTGTTAACCTGTTTGCACTTTTGCCTCTTGTACATCCCTGTGTATCTTAATATTTAAGACTACAGTTTACTTTCATGCACATTATTTTCCATTCTATATTTAATTCTACAGTATACATCTTTTTTAAAATATTTTATTCTTATATTTGTATTGTTTACTTTTATTTAATTCTTTCATAGCTATAGTTATGTATATTTTCATCTGTGTTGTATTCTTTAATAATTGCACTGTCCATGGAGCGGACCTGACTCTCATTTCACTGCTGGTTATATATGCTCTATATAATTGTGCATGTGACAAATAAAAATCTTGAATCTTAAAATGAGCTCGCGGGCTCCCGTTTCCTCGCGTGTAGATCTGTTATCCTCTCGCGGAAGTGATTTACTGCGCGCGCAAGCATCAGTTGTGCGCTCGGTCATTAATGGCATTATAATGCCGAAATATATAGATTCTATATTCAGACTGCAGAAAGTGATGAATCTCTCTGAATGTGTCGTAAAGTGTAAAAATAATAATAGTATATCTAGTAAAAAGTTCAGTAATGATCAAACACTCACTGTATGGCTTTATTCTGTCCATACTTTCACATCTCTCACGTGTCTCTCCTCTTTTCTCTTGTGATCCACTGGTTTGTGTCTCCATTTCTCTCTCTGTCTTCTTGTTTTCTGCTGCTCTGTGATTTCTGAGGCTCCAGCAGTTTTCTGGATGTGTGATTTTCTTCCTCCTCTTCATCTGAATCTGTTCAATCACACACAGAGTTTAATTAAAGTCAGATTAATGTAGAATCAGAACATGAAGATGTCCAGCTGAAAGAACGACAGAAGAGAGGAAATCCAATTCAAGGCTCTGATGTTTGAACGACCGCTGGCTCTGCTCCTCTATACCTTAACTCACTACTTCAGACTTTGACACTAGTTATGGCTAAATTGCAATGGATTAGCTAGCTAAAATATATGTGGAGTGTTACTTGGCTATTACAATATTCTCATACCTCCTTCTCAGTACATGCTTTATTCTTTTTAACGTCCCTCTTTGACCAGCAGTTTAATATAGTTGACTGGGCAGCGGTTCTCTTCATTTTTTGGTGCTACCCGTGCTCTCTCTTTCAAACAGTAGAGCGCCACTCGCATTGTTTTGGTGAAAGTGCGACGCGCTTTGGTTGGGCGTTACCAACCGGTTCAATGGAGGGGAAGTATTTTTTTGTCTAATTTATTATGACAAACCCATATGAATAGAAACAAAATTATTGTTACAAAATAAATGAATTCTACATATTTTTCATTTGATCTACTGTGATTTTCATGTTGTGATTGGGGGGGTTGTAACTGAAGCATTTGAAAATTAGGGGGGTTTCCTCCCCCCATCCCCCCCGCAAACTACGCCCTTGAGTGGCACGCATTTTGAGAGACGTTTTGACAATTCACCGTACGCGAACGGCAAAATCAAGAACGCCATCTGACAAGTTGATCCACGTCGTCTACAGCACAAAGCAGCAGCACTGTATGACAAACAATGCGCGGAATACAAAGACAGAATATAAAGACAGATTGTGCCAGTAGCAAAGCATCAGCCACTGACATCCTGCAGTAAACTTTGAATCACTCGGGATAATCACGCAGCTCCTTGATGAGGTGAAACTCTCCTTTCTCTCTATGCAATCTCTGGATTGGATTGACCCAATATTTCCTCTTTCTTTTTCTCTTTTTAAGAAGAGAGAGGACAACTAACGTGCTCACTGCTTAAAGTCTTTTTGTATTGTTTTGCTATTTTTTCGCAATGGATTCATTAATACGCATCGGACTCAGTGTGCAAGGTCTCTGTGAGTGACACATTTTTAGGATCACGAATACGAAAATAACGCAAAGATGATTTTTTTTAATTTTATAAGTGTTTTTGTAGTTGTTAAAGTCGAGCGTCACTTCAAATCATGTTTCTCAGCTGCATGAACACAGATCTCTTTCACCAGAACATCATTCTGTCTTCATTTACACAAGATCAACACTGATAATCAGATCCAGAACTTTCATCTCTTTCCTTCTCATTACAACATGACAGTAAATTACAGTTCATCAGTTCCAGTTCAGCAATAAAACTGTTCAATATAAAACATGTTTCTACATTCATCATGTTAAAGATGTAAAAACGCATTAAAGACGTTTTAGGCTTTGTTGCCACTGACATTTAAAGTGTACTAAAACTATAAAAAGTGTAAAAACTTCACCAAATAAATATAAAAGTGTTTTAATCACCTTGTGATGAGCAGAAAAGAGGAAACATCGACGCAGTTCTGAGATCTGTGCTGATGAGTTTCAGAATGAGCTTTTAAAGGGCTTTGAAGAAAAGATAAAGACAGTGTCAAATCAAAAGGCATGGTTGTGTTATAAACCAACCCCTATACACTGTTTTCACATTACAGGAAATTTTGAGGAAAACCCTCTGGTGTGTCGATCTAACAACAGTCTCAGTCTCACACTTCCCAGCAAGAAATTTTATGTCTAATAGCCGTCAAAACATAGCCCGGCCGTCTAGGCTCAAATAAGGCTAAATTTGGGCTGTCAGTGAAAATCTAATAGATGTCTAACCATAACCCAAGAGTAGACTAGTCATCTAATATACAGCTAATGAATGACTACATCTGTGCATGCAGTAGACAACAAAATAATGCCTAAAGGATTCTTTTCACTTAAAAATAACAGGTTCTCATAAATGACAATCTGTCCAAACAAATTAAATATTAAAGGTTTTATTTAGAAAAAGAACTCAAGATAATACAAAATGATAAAAATAATGAAAATTAAATTTTATAAATACAATATTAACTAATATTTTTTTTTTTTTTTTTTTAAATTGAAAATTTTATAAATTAACATAATAAAAGTATAAAACATTGACAAAAAAAGTTAAATAAAAAAGGTTAACAGTGTTTTTTGGTTTATAAAACAACCTGATTAATTTTCGGTTCCATAAATTCCATGTTTTATGTAAAGCACTTTGAATTACCTTGAAAATTGTTGTTGAAATGTGCTATACAAAATAAACTTGCCTTGCAAAATCAAAAACTCATATTTTCACATCATAATGATCAAAAGATTAAAAGATATATGAGGCTTTCGTAACAAATAATAATAGGGTGCACAGGTTTCATGTTTACCCCCTTGTATTTAGATAATTAGAGAGTTTTAGGGCACAAGGACACATACAGTACAGTTGGTTTACCTTCCAACAAGACAATGACCCTAAGCACACAGCTAAAATAACGAAGGAGTGGCTTCACAACAACTCCGTGACTGTTCTTGAATGGCCCAGCCAGAGCCCTGACTTAAACCCAAT
>RJVU01079547.1:41302-66463 GCA_003731715.1 Anabarilius grahami
CACTTTTCAAAAGGCTTATAAATCACACAGAATGAGTTTTTGTGAGAAAGTAAAAGTGTGCACAGTTTCCTGTGATGGTTAGGTTTAGGGATAGGGGTAGTGTAGGGGGAGAGAAAATACGGTTTGTACAGTATAAAAACCATTATGTCTATGGAATGACCCCACAATTCACAAAAACAAACATGTGTGTGTGTGTGTACGTACATTACATTTCCTAAACATATAACTAAGAATTTAATTGTTTAAATGTTCTCAGTTGCAGTTAAGCCAAGCAGTTGCAACCACAGACAGGCACTTGACGGACCAACTCTAATATGCTANAATATACTAAAATATAATAATATATGTAATAATATATTATTGTTTAAAGAAAATTAAATGAATACATTTCACAATGCAGTGATTTTGTGAAATTGATCTTGAGTCTATTGAAGTATTTTTTATGTTGCCATACTTGCGCATGTATGTTTTTGATCTAACCCTGATTTAATCTGTAAACCTGTTCTCCAGGGCAGACAATGTTGTTCAGTTCTCTTTTGGTGCTTTCCAATTCATTGAGGCTCCAGATGCCCAGGTATATTTATAAGCTTGATTCTTTTCTCACCGGTGACACATTCTGAAGACAAAGCAATGCTGTAGTGTGCATTAAGGGTTCATTGCGTGCTTCATCATATTCTCTGTGTGATTTGTTTTTCCCTAGGTCTCACTCCATTGTGAGGTCTCTGTGTCCGGTGGAGGCCCAAGTCCAGTGCAGAAGTCATGCTTTTATACAGGCACCCACAGAAAAGTTTAACAAAACATCTGTCCCAGGCCAATTTCCGGGGTGGCAAAGTCTACAACCTTTTGGACGTTGCTGTTATGTTAAAATAAATAGACATTATCCACATCTAATACTTATCTATAGAAAATGTGGCTAGTGTACTTTATTTATGGTCAGCGTTTAAGCGCACACATTGGAAACTGCACAAAAATCATTTTCCACTTTAATATATTTAAAATATTTGTAATAACTTAGACTGTAAACATTTAAAATCTGTCTAGGAGGTCAGTGTCCTCCAAAATAAAATCAACCACCTTAATGTCTGAAGTTTGACAACCTAAACGAGTATAAAGCAGTGTCTAACTCTTAACAAACAACAAACGCTGAGGAATGTGTTCTTCTCTGAACGAAATCCAACGTTTCCTTTGAAAACATTTCTTTTTCGATGAGATCCATTCATTTCGAGAAGGAGGTCTCTGCGGAACAAAAAGGGGCGTTTCCCAATTTTGGGGTGTTGTCAAACGCAATCTACTTTCACTCACTTCTAGCGGGAACTATTATTAGCTATATTTGCTATTCTATTTGATCAATCTGTTGGTCACTTGATTTGTTTTAGTTTTGCTGATGATTATAAAGTTTAAAGTCTTCAGTCATCATTTCAGGTTAACACATTTGTAACGGTCTAAATGTTACCAGGTTTTTCTTATTGTATTTTTCTTTTTTTTGAATTGAGAGGTATATCTGAGGCAAGGGTATTCCACTAGGAGTGATTCCACATCATTTTAGCCTAGACGGCCGGGCTATGTTTTGACAGCTATTAGACGTCTATTAGACATAAAATTGCTTGCTGGGACACATTGTAATGCTTTTACGAGCCAGGTCAGTAAATGATTAATCCATAAAGCTCATACCTATACAATATACGCTGAGGCAGTCATGTGTTCCTGTGTGGTTGATAGCCTATAAAAAACAATTAGCCTACACTTAAAGTTAATTATAAATCACAAGCACTGTGTAGCCTACATATTCTCTCTGCTCGTCTGTTGACTATAGTGCAGTATAGTTAACCCTTTGATGCACAAGCTATGAAAACCCCTTCTAATGCACAACATGGGTCAAAAATGACCCGTATTCATTTCCTATGTAATTTCAATCATGGTTGAGTGTTTCTTTGATGAATCTTTAAAAGAAATGTATTTTATCATTAATTTATTCCAGGTATTCCTTAAATATCTTGTTTTTGATTGTCAAAAATCTTTGTTAATTTTTTTCTTTCTTTATAAACAAATACAGTTTTTGTATGTCTACATCAATTTTACACACATGGGTCAAAAATGACCCATCTATGCAAAATTGATAAAACAAAAGAATAAAGACAACATTTAGTTAAAATAATCATTTATTTTGTGTTTTACCAACACATTTAACACTTGAAATGTGTTTGTCACTTTGTCACACATAACATTCACATATAACTTATAACTGATAACACTGTAATTCAACTGTAGTGTATCTGTAGGCCAACTGTACTGAATTTTGGTGAATGTGAACAAATAAAAGAAAATAAAAGTGACAAAGTAAAAGAGACAAAATAAAATCACATGGGTGCAGCTCCATCTAAAATTGCTCGCATGCCCCACAAATGACAACTACACTTTTGTGCTCCTTGCACACAGGCCTGGTGCACTGGGAACACCAACTGCAGACCTTTCGGTCATTGGCAGCTGGGCACATACTGCACCTCTTCCGCTTCAGTTGGCCCTCTTGTGGCTGAGTTGTGGGTGTGTTTTGTTTTTGTATCCCACATCTTTCTATTGCTTCTGTAATATGGTTTTGAAGATGGGGCGTGCCCTCGAAGCGCCTTTTCATATGTGGCATGATAAGCTCTTTAACCAGCTCCTTGATAAATAGCCGTCGTGTATTGCTCACTCCACCCATGTAATCAGGGTGTTGTGAAGTGAAGCTGTTGTAGGCATTGAGGATGGCAACATCCAGCACATTGTACCACAGCACCATGGGCCACCCCTGTGTTCTCCGCTTACATGAGTAGGTGCAAACCATCTGATCCATTGTGTCCACGCCTCCTTTGGTTTTGTTATAGTACTGGATCATTTCTGGTTTCTTCTTAACACTGCTGTCATCCACTGCTTTGTCATCATGCATTGTGCTCAGAAGGACAACAGCCTTTCCCTTCTTCGGCACATAGCTTACCATGGTCATGTTGCCATTAAAACCAAATTCTGAGCAATGCTTCTCCCTCAATTTGGATGGCTTCATGATAGGTGGTATGTCCAGCTTGTTCTGGCAAATAGTCCCCACAATAGTCAGGTTCTTCTCAAGAAGCTTCTCAGCCAGAGGGACACTGGTGAAGAAGTTGTCCATTGTGATGTTGCGACCTATAATAAAAAAAAAAACAAGAACAACAATGGTCAATTTACTCAATATCTCAGTTCTAACAATAAAATAAACAGTGAATAGATGATATATTGTATTGTACTGAATCATTTTTCTGTCCCATTCTACTCTTTTACTTGGTAATTACAATGGTAATTAAAATAAAATACACACCATAAAAGATTGGAACAATGATCTAAGTTTTATCATTTCAATAGTATATTCACTCATGTATTCTTTATTCACCTGTCTGTCTGATTCCGTTGCACAACTGTTGTGACGATATTCTCTCCAAGGTTCTGCTGAACCTCCTCTCCGGGCTGTCTCCCTGTGTAGACCATTCCATGTATCGCATAAGGGATTTTTAATCCATACTTAGCAGGCTTGCTGGGCATGTATTGCAAGAACTTGCACCTGCCCCGGAATGGCACAAGCTGCTCATCTATAGTGACACAGTCGCTGGGGATGAACCGTCTTCTGCAATTGGCAAGGAAACATTCCCACACATACCTAAATGCCACCATGTGATCTGTTTCCAGTCGCAAAGCCCTGGTCCTCTTGTCATCAAACTGTATGAACCTGCGGATATCCTCATATCCTCTGAGCCCCATGGTGGCTTTGTACATTGGATTTTGCAGCGGATCCAAAAACAGCTCCCGCAAGGCCACATCCCAGCTCTCGTCCCCCCCTGCAAGGATGGTCAAACCAATAAAGGCCATGAATTCCTCTTTGTCAATGCTTCTCCATTCATTCCCTTTGCTGCTGCTGCTCTTCGTCCCTCTAAGTTGATGCATTTCAGAACCTCCTCAATTATGTTGTCACTGATGAACATATCCCAGGCATCTTTCGGTGAATTAGCTCAGGATGTTGTAGCTTCTTGTTCTGCCGTGAGCGGGGGGATACTCGCTCCAGTAAAACCCATTTTTACTCATTCTATTTGACTGGGTCTGAGTTTCCTCTTCAGAGGACTCATCAGACAAGTCTTCAATGTCATCAGAGGAGTCTTCTTCATCTTGGAGAGCTGGATGTACACCCACAACTCCAGACTGACATTGTGGCACATAGCCTAGGTCATCCGCATCAGATATTTCAGACTCTGAATCAGGACTAAGAATTGCCTCATCTTCCTCATCTTGTTCTTCATGTAGAATCTTTACAACCATTTCAGCCGTTAATCTAAAATGACATGAACGAGCCATACTAACACTCTGGATAAAGAAAATCAAAAGTACAAGATTATTTTCAAATGCAACAAACAGTTGATTAAGTACATACTTATTATATATCTTCACTGTCAGACTGTCAGCATTGATTTATGACAAAAAAAAATCTACAGGGGTATCTTTTCAGTTACAGTGTGTCTCTTCTATTTATGTAAAAAATAATTCTTTATGAAGGCCACAATTAGCAAAAATGGACAATATGTGAGCCCTTTAAAAGATCATTTGTAACTGAGTACATGTATAAAGTAATAATTCAAAAACATCTAACAATATGGATCATAAATTCAATATCTTTGTTACTAAGTGGAGAATAGTAGATACGTATCCTTAAATGAACAAAGCTGCTCTTACATATTTTGTTAAACTAAAAAGAGAAAAAGTAATGACTGGTACAACAACTTGAAATTTAATATTTATAAACATTTTAAAAAATAAATAATTTACCTCTTGAGATTGTGTTGACAGTCTGTGTAACTGGATGGCTGCTGAGCTTCAGAAAATCAGTTTTGAGGGGGCTTTGACAGTTACAGAACCCTAAACTCTATTGCAAAAAAAGAACAATTTCCGCATAAGGGTTCTTCAAGAAGAAACGCTTCTAAATTCAACTGTTGCTACATGTAAAGAACCTTTAAAGAATCATCTTTTTATAGAGTGAACTAACATAAGCTAGAAGAGAATAATTCAACAGCAAGCAAGCAAGCTAATTGGACATGTTTCTCTTTATCCCTATGGATTTCAAGGTCAGTGTAGCGAGTGTTAGCCTAACCATTCAAATATTATCTTTCACAATGTATCAAATATTTTCTGTGGTTTTATATATATATATATATACACACACACACACAATATAAAATTAAAATAAGCCTTGCATCAAATATGAAAAAGCAGCTGTATTGAGTTGTGAAATGTGTGGCAGGTGAATAGTTTTATGCAGTTAATATGTTCAGTTGCAAAAACGTGTAAATAGGTTCCTATATGGGTCATTTTTTACCCATGTGTGTAAAATTGATGTAGACATACAAAAACTGTGTTTGTTTATAAAGTAAGAAAGAAAAAATGAACATAATGATTTTTGACAATCAAAAACAAGATATTTAAGGAATACCTGGAATAAATGAATGATAAAATACATTTCTTTTAAAGATTCAGCAAAGAAACACTCAACCATGATTGAAATTACATAGGAAATGAATACGGGTCATTTTTGACCCATGTTGTGCATTAAAAGGGTAGTGATACAAAAATTATTTTTATTCAAAAAGTAAGAAAGAAAAAATGAAAATGAGGATTTGTGATGATCAAAAACAAGTTAATTGTGGAATACCTGGAATACTGAATGATGAAATTAATTTCTTGCAAAGATATAGAAAATAAAAACTCAGCCGGGTCATTTTTGACCCATGTTGTGCATCAAAGGGTTAATGTCACTTTAATAGCTTTTACGACGAAGTTTTACACTAAGCACATGAAATTTGGCATGCGAGAGATTTAAATAAAATAGGCTGTTGATCGTGTGCCATAGGTTGTGTTGTTCTGCGTTATTCATATTGAAGAGATCAATTATTATACAAGACTTGTAGCACAAGAAGGTGAAATATCTAGCCTTAAGAAACAATTTGACTAATGATAATTCTTGTAGCCCTCCAGGTGAAAAAAACGCTGTAGTAATTTATAGTAGGCTATATACTATAGTGTTTTTGAACCACCATACTATAGTAAAGTACTTGAATTAATTTGTTGTGGTAATTCTATAGGCTAGTTGCTATGGTAATATAACAACTATAGTAATATAAACAAATTACGTTACCCAATACTGTTTCCTTTAAACTATAGGGTATACACGCAGTTTACTGTAGTAAAAACTAAAGTATACTACAGCCTATGCTGTCTAGCATTTATTAACAAAGTGTTGTAAATGCTATAATTTCATTTCATTTTATTCTTTATTCCAGACCCTTATCAGACAAATAAAAGAAAAGAATAAAATACAACCTTACATACAACACACATTATTTAAAAGAACCATATAAACTTGCGTTCCAGTGCTTCCAGAACCAGGAGGAGTACCTTGTATCACTTAATTTAGGATCGTTTATGACCATTAGAATTGTATTTCGTGAGCCACTTAATCGACATATAAAATGATACATATAATTCCTTAGTACAGCATGCAAAGTAGGAACATCACTGAATACAAACAACTGGCTTGCACTTGTCAACCTTGGGAGCTTAAGCAAAATTCTTATTGCGTCATTAAATGCTACCTGAAGCTATAATATATACAGTATACTACAATTTACTATAGTATGGTTCAAAAACACAATTTACTATCAATTACTATAGTATTTTTTCACCTGGGCCATGTCCAACCTCAAATGACGCCGATTGGATAAGTTCAGACAAATGACGGTGTAGTCTATGTAAAATATAGACTAGTAGCCTTATTGTGACAAAATGACATCCCGTGTTATTATAATTCGTAGTTTATGCAAAATAATAATAATAATAAAATAAATAAATAATTAAGCAATAAAACTTGCATAAATCATATATTTCGCCCTCTCAAGCTATAAGCTACAGGTCCTGTAAAATAGTTCATACTCTTCATATTATGAATATGTTATAGTAAATTGTTTACATTTATCTAGGCAGGGGAAAACGCATAGTTTCCCTGTTACGGAAGTCAAGCATGCAGCAATATTTTATTTATTTCTCATTATCTCGACATAAGTTGTTTCTCATGATCTAAATATAAAAAAAAAAAATTGTGATCATGAGAAAACAAGAAAAAAAAAAAATAATAATAAATGGCCTTTCAGGCTTCTGTACTTTAAAAAAACACCTATCCCGGCTTCCGTACTTTTTTGGTTGGATCGTTAAAAACACCTCTCCCAGTTAGAAAACACCCCAAAATTGGGAGACGCCCCTCTTTTGTTCCGCAGAGACCAGGGGCCGTATTCACAAAACATTTTTATCTTACCACTAAGAGTTCTCCTAAATATCAGTAAAAGTTCTTAGCTAAGAGTTTTCTCTTAAAAACCATTCACAAAGCTGCTGAGACAAACTTTTACTAAGGAATCGACTGAAGTCTTAAGCTAAGAGTAAGGGCGGGGTTGACGTCGTTGCTATGGAGTATACACACAGTGATTGGCTGATGGGGGAGGAGTCAGCGATTTAATCATAGAAATATTGTAGAATGAGGTGTCATGATTCCATATTAAAATAAAGGTTTTAAAATACAAATGTTGCCCTATTCAAATAAATATTTTTTAATAAAATGTTGCCATAGTCAAAATAAAATGTTGCCATATTGTTGCCATAAAGGTTTTAAAATGTAGGCTAAGTGTCACTAATTAAACTAGTATATACAGTTAACTGTCCACCTCTTGGATGTCTGCATCTCAACAGAATGCAGAATTCAAGCGACAAATTATGTTTTATAAACAAAGTTTGGGAGAAACACATTCAAATCTATTCAGCTCGAGAGGAGGAATATATATACAGATGAGAGCCGACTCGCCTATAGTTACTTCGACAGTTTTCTGCATCCCTCCACCACCCTGCTCCTCTCTCTCGGCTGGGGATATGNTGGCGTCTCATCATAGATTCAAATCTATAAATCAAAATGTAGCCTATTGCATTTATGAAGAAAAGGTTCAGCACCCAAGGCTCTATTGCTATTCCCTCAATGGTGTTCAGTGTCTTTGGCCAGTCGTGGCATAATGGATAGAGAGTCGGACTTGTAACCCAAAGGTCATGGGTTCGAGTCTCAGGTCCGGCAGGGATTGTCGGTGAGGGGAGTGAATGTCCAGCGCTCTCTCCACCCTCAATACCACGACTGAGGTGAGACCCTTGAGCAAGGCACCGTACCCCCAACTGCTCCCCGGGCGCCGCAGCAATGGCTGCCCACTGCTCCGGGTGTGTGTTCACGGTGTGTGTGTTCACTGCTGTGTGTGTGTTCACTGCTGTGTGTGTGTTCACTGTGTGTGTGTGTGTGTTCACTGCTGTGTGTGTGTGCACTTGGATGGGTTAAATGCAGAGCACAAATTCCGAGTATGGGTCACCATACTTGGCCACATGTCACTTCACTTCTTCACTTCACATTTCACAGATTTAGGAGCTATAGTTTTAGCGCTAAAATGCTTTGTGAAATACTCTTAGAGCAAAAATGTAGGACTCCTAAAATTAGGACTGACACGCCCATTATTTTTAAGAGTTTCTCCTAAATCGGCAAGTTAGGAGCTACTTTTAGCCTTAATATGTTTTGTGAATACGGCCCCTGATGTTGTTCATTTCTGAGCTAGACAGGTGACTGCGTGATTTAGACCAATGAAATCGTCCCCGCAATGGAGGAGGAGGCTTTAGCGTACTGTAGGCGGGGCCTAAAACCAGAGAATAAAACGTTGAGTTAGATTGACGTGGAATGGACAAGGATCAGTGGTGTTGATCTACGGACGGCTTCCCCGACATACTCTCGTAGTTCATCTGGTGTGCGACTTTGTGCTGTGATCAGGACTTACGGTCGTGCATAGTGATACGAAACTGAAAGTGTTCTGCATGTCTCTCCTTCTTTTTGAAGTCTTCTGTTACAGTGAGTATTTCTCATAAATTATTGAAGCTGTTATGAAAATGATCTTTATGAAGCTAGTCAAAAATTCCTATTATCCAGCCAATATTACCTCAACACTCTCCGAATAACACATTTCGTATGGCTACAGTGCGCGTGATGTAAAGTTCGTTATCGCGTTCACACTGTCATTTCTTCTTATGGAGTATTGTCGCATTTTAAATTATTTACCTGTGCACATCTTTTTTTTTTTAAATTCATGTTTCCTTATGTTTAAAGGAAAAACTTTTATCTAGAGTGTTGTTTCTTCAAAATAATCTCAGCCCCATTTTATTGGTTTCTCACCCGAGGCAAGGAAGAGCTTTGCTGCATTTACACTGCAAGTCTTAATGCACAGATCCGATCTTTTGACCATATCCGATTTTTTGGTCAGTGTGTTTACATTCACCTTAGACGCGACTGTATCCGATATCTGTGTTTACATTACTTCCTGCAAAAAAATGATTGTCATTGATAGTTTTACATGCACATATAGACCCTGGGGGTTTGAATGGCCATGCTATTAAAATTATTTATATTTCATCGAGTGGCATTGATTAGCCTGCATGTCAGAATGGATAGATGAAGTTAACAGCTGTCAGTGTCATGGATGTAGGCTATTGCAGCGCGAATTCTGGCTGAACGGATATAGACCGGAAAATAAAGGCTAATTTGCGTTTGATATTTTATCTACAGTTACCAGTTTTAGAAATGTTTTAATGAATTCAAGCAAGTTAGGGAGAGATTAGCTACAGTGAAGCTTTTGGCTTATAGAAAAACAGCAACTCTCTTCTAAATCAACCGGGCAAAGGTTGAAATTCAGCTGATGAATGTGTGTGTGTGTGCTTAATTTCTTTCTAGAAAAATAGATAACGTTAGACATATAAAGTTCCCACCTCAATAATAAAGCTGCGATTTTTAGTGCAAGTGCACACAAGCACTACTGCTTCATAATACAACATTAAAGCTTCCTTTTAGTGAGCAAACGTGCCGCCCTCGCCTTCTGATGGCTTGGAATTCCAATGGGAATCGGATATGCGTGTTTAGACGTAGGTCGCATGTCCAGAGATCGGATATGTATCGGATTTAAAACCACATTTGGAAGTGGTTCAGATCGGATGCAAAAAAAATCGGATCTTGTGTGGATTTTTGTGTTTACACGTGTGCAACTAATTCCGATCTGTGTCAGATGTGAGCAAAAGATCGGATCAGATTTTTTTGTGCCAGTGTAAACGCAGCCCTTGATCAGTCCACAGTTCCTCTACACTTCATAGCATGAAACAATTCTGTAATAAATTGTGAAGTAATATACAAAAATGAGATTTTAATCAGAGTAATTAATGTCAGAATATATTTTTATTTCTTATTTATTTTTAGAAAAGGAAATGTTGTGAAATGCTTACTGAAATAATCATCTCATCAACAAATAAATGCAGCTTTCTGTAAATCATTTTGGCAAGTCAAGATCTGCCAATAAAATAATACAAGTAGCCATTATGATTGATTGTGAAACTCAAACTCTGATATATTTTCTCTCCTTCACTCTGTAGCTGAGTTTGAGATTGCTGTGCCCAGAGGACGTTGCTCACAGCTTCTACTACAGTCAGAATATGATATGATATGACTCCAGCGCATATCTGGTGTTATTATAACAGGATCCGCTTGGATTACTTTTCCAGCACTCTATGGAGGATTTACCTGTTGGAACCGGCAGGCAGCCACCGTGAATAAAATATGAAACGCCAGGCAACTTTGTTCTGCTGGTTTGTGCTTCTTTTTGAAGTGTCATGCCTCAGTAAGTAATTTTGAGAAATTGTTGAAATTTTAATGGAAGTCTAAAATGTTCTTTATGAAGCCTCTCAGAAAGTGCAGACATCTAGGCAAAGAGAAATATCACCAACACAACATGTGATAAATTAACACCAATATATTTTCTCTTCTTTACTCTCTAGCTGAGTTTGAGATTACTGTGCCCAGAGGTCCTGTCACTGGGTTTTACGGAGAGCCGCTCATCCTCCCCTGCACCTTCCCTGTGGACTCGTGGGATCTAAGTAGCGTCCTCATTCTCTGGCAGCGGGGGCTGGACGTTGTTCACAGCTTCTACTACAGCCGGGACCAGCTCGACCGTCAGAATCGTGCATATGTGAACCGCACCAGCCTGTTCATCCAGGATTTGGCAGGAGGAAACGCATCGCTCAAACTGGACAGAGTCACTCTGCAGGATTCTGGTGTGTACACCTGCTCCATCAGCACAAACACTGGCAGCCAGAAGAAGAGCTTTAGAGTGGATATTGCAGGTAACTAAACAACAGGACTGATGTTCATAGAAAAACATGTGAATCAATCTTTGGGTCAGTCACAGTGTGTTTGTTTCAGAAAGAGCTTTATTGCCAGGTATGTTGTTTACACATAGGAATTTGTTTTAGTGTCAGAAGCTCCACAGTGCAACAGAGTGACAGCGACAAGACAAGACACATAATAAAAAGAATAAAATAATAATATACAAATTTACAAGAAAGACAAAGTGCAAAAAAAAGCAAAAAACAATATATAATATAGACAATTGTGTGTACAGTTATGTGTGCAAATTTGAAATATAAGTAAGTGTTTTAAGTAAATAATGTGTAATAGTGTTGTGTGTTCCGTGTTTGTCAAGTGTTCATGAGATGGATTGCCTGAGGGAAGTTTTAATGTCTGTATTCTGTTGTCTTTCAGCGTTCTACTCTGAACCTCGTCTGCAATTCTCCATGTTAACTGATGGAGTCAGCCTGCTAGTGACATCAGATGGGGGTTACCCTGCTCCTAAACTGCAGTGGCTGATGGAAACCTTAGACATCACTGACCAGACACAAACACACATCATGAAGGACACACAAACTGGACTTTACATTGTGTCTAGTTGGATAGATCTCACTGAAGTCAAAAACTGCTCTCTGACATTCATACTGAACAACAAACCTCTGGGTCAAGACATCAGGAGAGAGATCGTGCTGTACTCAGGTCATTCAAAACAACTTATTTCATTTAAAATGTTGTTTAATCATCTAAAACAAATAATCACTTTCACACCACAGCTCTTTTGCTCTCTGTAACCTTACAGTATAATTTACTGTAATAATGTAATCTGTACTCTACTGATGACGTCCACTATTACTTCTTGTTTAATCAAACTTCGAATTTTTATCTTTTTACAGATAAGAGCGAGAGACAAGGAGAGTCAGCGTACAGATGGCATGGATGGTTCTTGATCGTTGTTATTCTGCTGTTGATCGTGATTGCTTTACTGTTGGTTTTGCTCTTCTGCTTTAATGAACACATTGAATCAATTCGATTTCTAAGGCGGAGCAAATCCGAGCAAACAGGAAGCAGAGTAAACCAATCAGAGAAGGGCGGATATGACATTAGCAAAGCGACAAGAGAGTCAACAGCGAAAAGTAAATAAACGGCCCCGGGCAAGCACAATAGTTTTTTGGCAAGCACGGAGAGTAGTTTAACATGGCTAGCGCTAGAGAAAGCGACGTTAATGACTTGTTGTCATGATCTCCAGTTGGAGCACCCTGGTTGGCCACC
The DNA here is from genome assembly GCA_003731715.1 of Anabarilius grahami. Classification (NCBI taxonomy): domain Eukaryota; kingdom Metazoa; phylum Chordata; class Actinopteri; order Cypriniformes; family Xenocyprididae; genus Anabarilius; species Anabarilius grahami. The sequence goes on from RJVU01079547.1 coordinate 53,856, forward strand.
AGAGGGCACTCCAGCACGGACTACTTCTCACTAGTTTTCACTTCATTTCCCATAATTCACCTCCTGGACTTATTATCCTCATGTCATTGCACTCAGGTGTTTTGTGTTTGCTCATTAGTTCTGTCTATTTAGTCTCAGTGTTTTTTTGCCTTGTTTGTGGTTTGTTGTTTTCTGTTCATGCACTTCGTTTCTGGTTTCTGTTTTTGTGGACTGTTTATGCCTTGGACTTGCCTTATTAAACTGCACATGGATCTTATCATCTCGTGTCTGTGCATTCCGTGACACTTGTGTCGTTGTTGCAGTAAGAATTTGAGAATACGTGGTGTTAATGCCAATTGTGTGTGTGTGTGTGGCATCGTATCAGGCCATCAAGCTGTTCAATAAACTGTTTAAAACATACAGTCACCCGATCAGTGCTGAGATTCTAGATGGCATAAACAAAGATGTAATGAATCTTGACAAACTGAGGACGGAATCGAAACTGTCTGTCTCGTGTCTCTCTCTCTCATCTGCTCGTGCTGGGATCAGCAGCGGCGCGGGCGACACAACGAGCCTCTTTACAGATGTCAAACAAACCAAAGAAGCTCTTTAATGCTTTTGTGCTCGCTTGAATGAGATTCGCCATGTATTTTGAACACAATGAAGCGAGAATGGACGAGCACAAGCTTCATTAGAGACGCGAGCAGTCTGCTCTGCTCGATATAGAGTACCCCAGGGATGACGCGTTTTTGTAGGCCAACCCGGAAGTTAGCGGCGCACGGGTTCCCTCGATTGAAAGCCTGTGCATTTTCCCCATAGACTTTTGGAAAATCGCAAAAAATAAGCTCTGTGTTTAACAAAGGGTTATGACACTTACATGTTTTGTCTATCAACATAATCTTTACAAGTTAACACAACATTTATAGATTTTGAAGCCTAAATAAAGTGGTCAGATATAAAAGGCTAACAGTAGGCTATAAACGGACTACAGCACACCATGGTCGCGGATCAACGTCGCCACCACCAAGCGTCCTCAAACTTTATTTAGAAAACAACTTTATTTAAAAACATGCTCGCTGATTATGATCTGTGCTGTTATGAATACTTATCCACTTTTTCATGAGAAATGCTGTCCAAATGTCCCGTTTTTAATGATTATAACTATATGGGTTATAACTGGTGTGTTTTATGCCATAGATCAAAACGTGAAAGTATTTAGAGGCTTTGTAAACCACAGACCTTATTTCAGGTGATTTAGCAAAAACCCATTCAAAAAACCCATAGACTTTACAGCGTTGGAACCGGAAGTCCTAAAATGCTAACTCGCTTCCGGGTTTTGCCTTCAAAAACACGTCATCCCTGAGGCACTCTATAGAAGGGACTTTCGCCCCACTAGAGTGACGCTGTTTTCGTCACTGAAATAAACGAATCTGATTGCACGGTACGGTTTGGAGTTGACTCGAATCGCGACGGAGGGCGGACTGACCAGACTGATATATCTTGTAGAATCAGAAGATATATATCAGTCTGGCCTTGCCAGGCAAGTAACACAATTTCACTTTATTGAAAACATTTGTAATATGAATGAATCAGAAATTAATCAAAATTTCATTTTTTTATATGAATATAGTACTTGAAAATTATAACCAAAAGGTGAAAAAAGGGAAAAAACTCCAGGGCTGCAATGATAATAAAAAAAAGAATGAATAAAATACATTCTACACATTACTGTAACAACATGTGTAGTTGTTCATTACAGTAAATTACAGTGATGGTTCTAGTCTGCTCTCTTTCTTGCATTTGGCCACAAGTTCTCATCAACATCACCTGGGTGGAATTTCAGCTAAAATTGCAATTAGTTTGTAATGATTATTTTTTTAATTTTTGGCTATAAAATTGAGAATATTTTAAAATAATTACTACATAAATGCTTGGAATTTGCCATGATTCTGTTTTGAATGTGTTTTAATCATTTTGAATGCAGTGTGTAAGCATTAGAAAAATGTGCTGAAAATACTTAGTATTTTGCATGTTGTGGAGTACGAATGGGAAAAGAGTTCCTGAATTTTGAAAAGTGTGGTCACTGAATGCATTTTGTCTGAAAGCAATGAAAAATGGTTCACAGTTTGGTCTGCGTTGACTTCTGTTTCGCTGAAAATGTGGTTTCGGTATTGAACAATGCTTGTTAGCGACTGAAAAAAACTGTATTTCTCTATTGATCATTGTAGGTTTGTTGTGTGTTATTGAATCTCTTCTGTCAGCAGAACATTATCATGAATATGAGTTCATAGTTTCCATTACAGCAGAACTACACGTTCAAACTGTCTTCATTGTTTCACATGATCTTTCAGACATTATTCTGTTCACACTCGTCTGATATCAATCTGTTTTCATGATAGTGTCCTTTATAAAATCTGGTCATATTTAATGATCTCATGAATGTGATTCTAGACTGATCCTGTAATATAATTTGATCCAGATGAGCTTCATATGTGACACATGATGATCCTCATTCAGCTTCAGATCAGATCTCTGATTTCTCTTCACTGTCTCTGAATCTGAAACTAAAGGCCTTTGAGTTTCACCTCAAATCTACTGCTGACATCTAGTGGACAAAGATGGAAACTGCACTCAATATTCTGTGTGTTATTATACACTCACCTAAAGGATTATTAGGAACACCTGTTCAATTTCTCATTAATGCAATTATCTAATCAACCAATCACATGGCAGTTGCTTCAATGCATTTAGGGGTGTGGTCCTGGTCAAGACAATCTCCTGAACTCCAAACTGAATGTCAGAATGGGAAAGAAAGGTGATTTAAGCAATTTTGAGCGTGGCATGGTTGTTGGTGCCAGACGGGCCGGTCTGAGTATTTCACAATCTGCTCAGTTACTGGGATTTTCACGCACAACCATTTCTAGGGTTTACAAAGAATGGTGTGAAAAGGGAAAAACATCCAGTATGCGGCAGTCCTGTGGGCGAAAATGCCTTGTTGATGCTAGAGGTCAGAGGAGAATGGGCCGACTGATTCAAGCTGATAGAAGAGCAACTTTGACTGAAATAACCACTCGTTACAACCGAGGTATGCAGCAAAGCATTTGTGAAGCCACAACACGCACAACCTTGAGGCGGATGGGCTACAACAGCAGAAGACCCCACCGGGTACCACTCATCTCCACTACAAATAGGAAAAAGAGGCTACAATTTGCACGAGCTCACCAAAATTGGACAGTTGAAGACTGGAAAAATGTTGCCTGGTCTGATGAGTCTCGATTTCTGTTGAGACATTCAGATGGTAGAGTCAGAATTTGGCGTAAACAGAATGAGAACATGGATCCATCATGCCTTGTTACCACTGTGCAGGCTGGTGGTGGTGGTGTAATGGTGTGGGGGATGTTTTCTTGGCACACTTTAGGCCCCTTAGTGCCAATTGGGCATCGTTTAAATGCCACGGCCTACCTGAGCATTGTTTCTGACCATGTCCATCCCTTTATGACCACCATGTACCCATCCTCTGATGGCTACTTCCAGCAGGATAATGCACCATGTCACAAAGCTCGAATCATTTCAAATTGGTTTCTTGAACATGACAATGAGTTCACTGTACTAAAATGGCCCCCACAGTCACCAGATCTCAACCCAATAGAGCATCTTTGGGATGTGGTGGAACGGGAGCTTCGTGCCCTGGATGTGCATCCCACAAATCTCCATCAACTGCAAGATGCTATCCTATCAATATGGGCCAACATTTCTAAAGAATGCTTTCAGCACCTTGTTGAATCAATGCCACGTAGAATTAAGGCAGTTCTGAAGGAGAAAGGGGGTCAAACACAGTATTAGTATGGTGCTCCTAATAATCCTTTAGGTGAGAGTATATTACAATTAATCTGAATCGATGTATTTAAAGTGTTCATTTAATTTAGACATGTTTTAATTTTTTCATGTACAAGCAACATACAAATATCATGTTAAATAGTATTTTATTTCAACAGATTTATATAATTTTACAATCATTTGAGGCCAGTATTAGCTTTTTAGCCAGTAAATCTCATTTAACTAATAACAGAAACCTGCTTTATGTAATTCTTTCATCTCTCTTTAGATGTCTATGGATATTAGAGAATGTTACAAGAAAACCAAATTAAATAAAGATATGTTCAGTGACCAAAAGCTTAAATGTTTAAATGAATCAATCACAGACAATGTATTTCAGAATAGCTCTTTAATAATCATATTTACAGTGCAGTAATGTAATACAACCAAATGATTATTTACAAAATATATACAAGAAACCAACAGAACACAGAAGAGGGATGGAGATCGTCTTGTAAGAAAATAAAATATGTTGTCGTGAAAATAAACAGTCTCTGCCTTTGCTCTAACTAAACTATTTGTTATTTTATTTTATAATAGTTCAAAAATAACATTGCATGAAATATACTTAACCGTTAATGGATAATGCATAAATTTAATAGGATGAAAAAAGATGATTAATAAATGTTATTTCTCTATTTAAAGAGAAATATATAATCTAGGAAATATGTCACAATATGCAGGAATATGAACATAAATACATAAAATGTATGAGGCAGTGCAAAATGAAACACATTTTGTAAAACACAAACTCTCTGTATGATGAAGATGCAGATCAAATGTTGTCAGTAAAGAAAGCAGGAATAAATCCAGTTATCAGACACTGATCTGAGGAAGAACACGTTCATTAGTCTGTCTGTGATCAGACGAGTCTGAAAAACAGTCCAGGATCTGAACAGACTACTGATGATGATGATGATGATGATGATGACGTTCAGGTCTTCAGCTGCTGGTACCTGAACTCTGAACTCTGTGATGTTCTTCAGAACATCCTGAAGGGTTTTGATTGTCAGAATGAATCTTTACAGGCTCGTCTGGATCACCTGAAACTAGAAATCACACATATATAGAGAGGCTGTTCACTGCAGAGCCAGTGGGTGGAGCTAGAGTGGCCGGCCACACCCTAATCCTGCCCATTACCCAATTTTTTCCATAGCTGTATATCAGATGAACCTCTCACTCAATTTGAATCATGTGTCATTTCCACACATCTGTAAATGTTTCATTCATCTGTGACTGCAGAAAGTCTGATGAATCTGTTGAATGTGACACTTCATGACAGTCTTAAGAAAACAGCAGTAAATCCAAGATTAAAAGAAAGAATAAAGTTCAGTGATGATCAAACACTCACAGTTTGGGTTTATTCTGTTCATACTGGCAAATCTCTGAAGTCTCTGTCCTCTTTTCTCTTGTGATCCACTGGTTTGTGTCTCCATTTCTCTCTCTGTCTTCTTGTTTTCTGCTGCTCTGTGATTTCTGAGGCTCCAGCAGTTTTCTCTTTCTCCACTACATTTCTTCCTGTTCAGTCACAGAGTTTTAGTTTTCACAGTCACAGCAATTTCAGATAAAGTCAAATCAAAGTCCTGATCGAGCAGCTGTGCGATTAGATTTGTTGTTAAAATGTAATACATTTTTCTAATAAATCTCATAACATACAGTATGTGACATTGATTTCCTAATATTCACTGTTTGTATCTTGACTGGTTTTTAGGATCTCCTCTTATTTCACTGCAGCTGATCGACTGACAAGCGTCACAAAGTTCTGTTTGTCTTCATGTGTTTCTTTTTATTCATAAAAGAAGGAATATAGAGACAAACGATGATCACATTACAATATTACAGCTATTAAATCATTTCTGATGAAACTGAGAATTATAAAGTCATTCATATGAAAATGTTTGGTGATAAATCTCTTCAGTAAATTAAGCTATAATGAAATCATGTATTTATAAACATGTTTCTCACCTTTGAGAAGAAGAGAGATGTGGGAAAATCCTTTCAGAACCTGAACATATGAAGAAGTCCTGCAGGAATAAAGGTCCACAGTGAGAATCCTGGTGTCCGTCAGCAGCTGCAGAGATTTCTGTCTACAGCCAAACTCTGCTTTACACCTGCTTTTATACCTGTTTCTCCTCCTCTTTCCATCTTGTAACTGGTTAGGCTGGTATGATCAGGTCTAAAGCACGTCATGTCATCTTCCTGAGACCCAGAAAAAAAAAGTTGTTTGAATTTAGTATTTTTTCATGTCATTATATTGTTTAGACCATAAGAAACAAATAAAAAAAATAACATTTTAGAAAAATTATAGTTTATTCATATGTTATGCTATGTTCTCTGTAGTTGTTTAAAAAATAACACATCATGAAATGACATGTATAGGCAAAAACAATGGGATTTTTTTAATCACCAATCAATTTTTAGGCTTCGGGACTGTTTTTAACCAAACTTTGTATAAAGATGATGAACTATGTTATGAAAGATATAATGAAATTAATTGATATATCATTTTATTTAATGCAATATGTGGGTAAAATAGTCATACATGGATTTTCACATTCAATACACTGTATCTAATTTGCATATTAATGTGTTCTTGAAGCAACATGCAATAAAAAAGTGTAATAATGGGAGTAATAATTGCAGCATTTTCATAATAATATATAATAATTAATAGGAATATTGATATATAATTTCTTTCCCTATTGGCTTGTTGTATCTCCTAAAATGCCTGATAAACAGGATTGAAGTCGGTGTCTCTACAGAGGTCATGTATGAAATCAATGTCCTGTTTCGTAACAGAATCATATTTCCATAAGAGTGCAAATTTTCATTTTCAGTCATATTTAAAGACCATGAAGTTGTTGTTGTCATGGTGAAACCTCTAAAAATTTGGCATCTCTGCAAAGCCCTGAATGTGCTCTTTACAGGACATCCAAAAACTGACATGTATGATGTCAGAGAAAAGCACTAAAATATGATGTCCACTACAGAGGACAAGAGTCCATTTCTGGATCCCAGGAAGATATCACACCCCCCAAAAAAAAAAAAAGTTGTACTTCCTCCTTTCATTCCGGACGCCGGGAGTGTTTAGTGGGACGGGTGTTTTTGCCAAGTATAAATGTCAATGTCATCACCCCTGTGACGAGACACACAGACAGACAGCCTAAAGTCATGTCATTACATTAGAGTTTAAGTTAATTTTTTTAGATATTATTGAGAATTATTGAGCAGCCAGAATGATTATTTTACTATTTATATCAATGCCATGACTTAATGATAATGTTTTGGTGTTTTGTACTCTGAGATTGAAATCATCGGTCTGAAGCTGTGGATCCACACCCTCTTGATATCGAGTTTCAAATACTTAGAAAGAACTTCCTTCAACTCAAAGGACTATCCTGTTTCAATGTGTTTGTGTAACTCTGTTTTATTGCATTAAATATTGTATTATGCAAGGTATTTATTTCTAGTGGTGGACCAATATGTGTTTCAGTGACTGACAGATACTGTTAGAGATCCAGAGCGGAGAATATGGATCAGTCAACACTAAAACCAGTGAAACATAAAAATATCATAAACCTGAAGGCAGATGAGTGCTAATATAGAGGGGGAAAGTGCATTAATATTTTCTCCTCAATGCATGTTTGAGCAATAAATCCTAGATTGTACTTATACTTTAATAACTCTATTAAGTTCAGCAGTTCTATTCAGGTTATAAGCTGTCAGAAGAGACCGAACATGGTGTAGTTACATGTTAGAGAAACAGATAGCACATAAAGCACTTCATGTGTGCTGTGAAATGACACAGATGTGTGTGAGAGGAGTAAGATCATTAGATCTCTTATTGATCAGTCCTGTGCTCCAGACAGACATTACTGTGATGATGAAGAGCTTGTTAAAGTCCTTACTGATGGATTCATTCAGTCCTACAGAGTGAATCTATGGAGCAAATCTCTACAGAAGCTCATTCATGATCTTTACAGCCAAAACCAATCACTGATTTATTGTCATCTTGATCAGATGATGCTGATCTGCACCATAAAGAGAGCAGCAGATACTAAAATAACAATACACTTGAGATGCAATGTGTTCAGAAGGGTTTTGGGACAGATGTGAGAATGTTACAGGTTACAAAAAGGAAAGAAGTCTGAAGAATAGAACAAATCTGTTCAGTGTGAACAGTGAAAGTTTGGTGCTTAAACCAGACACACTAAAATAAAGATGAACAAATGAACAGAAGCACAATTAAGATCATTAAACAAGGAGACAAAAAGAGAAAATACTGCACAGACTACATATATGTTATAGTAACACTTTACAATAAGGATCATTAGTTAAACATTAGTTAATATATTAACTAACATGAACTAACCATGAGCAATACAATTTGTTACTGTATTTACTAATCTTTGTTAATGTTAGTTGATTAAAATACATGTTCATTGTTTGTTCATGTTAGTTCACGATTTTAATCATGTATTAATAAATGTTGAAATTAACATTAGCAAAGATTAATAAATGCTGTAGAAGTGCAGTTCATTATTAGATCATTTTAATTAATGTAGTTAACTAATAAACCTTATTGTAAAGTGTTACCTATTTTATACATAAAGTTAAGGTGATTTTGTAAGATGCCTTGAGTGTGCAGCCCTGAAATAATGACAGACTGATGAATCAGATGATATTTGTCTATTTAACCACATGTACAGATGTCAGTCATACCATCATTAAATCAGCATTACCTGGAATTCCTCACCTGTAACACAACACTCCCACACACATTCTGTCATGGCCTTGAGGGTTTTTTCCACTGGTACTAAATCACATTCTTTTTGCTCTTGCTGTAGGCACTCTGTGCTCATCAATGGGAGGCACTCCTGCACTAATACAGTGAACAGGTGATTTTGTGAATGTGACACCAGCAGATGTTTGACTGCAGTTAGTAATGTGATTCCTGCAGAAATACACTTTAGATCAAAGTTAGTTTATGAACTCTGAACTCTAAATCTGATCCACCGTATGATCATCAAACTACAAGATCAACCTGAAATAACAATAAGAGCACTTTATAATACTGGATGACTTATGACAAACAGAAAGGTGAATCTTACAAAACACACCCAGTTATAATTTCACCCATGAGAAATATAAAATTATATATTGCATGAAAATTAAGCATGTTTTCAGTAATTTCAAGTTAATTATTCGATTAATAGGTGAATTATTCTATTCATGGTCGAGCACCAACAGAACAAACACGAGATGTTCTTCATTCATTTTAAACAACAAGAAAAAAACGAATGCAGCTTTCAGACATGTCTTTCTTCTCATTTTTATAAATTGTTTGAGGCCATTTCTATGGCATTATTTCCATGACAAATGTCGAGTTCAGATTATTGAAGTTTGGCATTTATTAGTGATTCTGCAATACAAAATTATTACAGTTTCAATAAAACAAACATCAATATGTAATAAAAATATGTAAACAGTGAAATATGAAAGTGTTGTAATCACGTTGTGTTGAGCTGAAAGAGTCGCTGTAGCTCTGAGATCTCTGTTGATCTGAGATTGGAAGCTTTAAGCTTTAGAGTCACGCCCAAGACATGAACGGCTTTGTTTAGAGATCCAGTTATTTCCGTGTCACGGTCACAAACACCAGCACCTGTTCCTCACCTGCGCACATTCATGTGTTTCTGACACTAATCATCTCACAGCTGGACGTTATCAGTTCATTCCAGTTAATGTTTTGATATTTACCTGTTCTCCTTCATCTTCCTGTGTGAACACACCCTGACAACCTCTAGCCTCATTTCATCATCAAGTGAATGGAGCAGGTGTGTATCCTGCTTAGTTTGTTTCTCATCCTCTTTTTTTTCAGTTCTCCAGATCTTTAGCCATGAAATAATTATAATAACATTTTATTATTTGCATTTCAGTTACACTATAAAACAAACATCAATGTCCATAATAAAATAAAAACTTTTCAAAGAAGTGTTTTAATAAGCTTGTGCTGATTGTTTGAATCAATCTTTGCTGTTATTATCTCAAATTGAGGATTTCATTACAGTTTAAGCAAATAGACTTTGTTTTGGTTTTGTGACTCTGTTGTGTCAAATGATTTGGCATTCAAATTTAAACCTTTAGACCATAATTATCATACAGCTCATAAGTAATAATAGGCCAAATCAATACATCAATATTTTTTCCAAGAACATTTGACCAATAATGGACGGAACGAGATTGGCCGACCCGTAAACGCTCAGTCAGTGGATGGACGATCACTGGTTGAGTGGCCTGACATCATCTATCTACCTGAGGAACTGAGCGTGTAAAAATATTTAGTTGTACAACTAGTTAGCTAACTTATGTACTAAGAAAATTTAGATTTGCTTGACAAATCACTTAACTTGTTCCCCCATTTCTGATTACCCTTACAAAAAAGAAGTTTATTCAAGTCTTCTTCTTTTAAACTAAAAATAATAAAGTATACTAGGCTTGTAGTTGTCACAGTAACCATGCCTGTTTCTTTTTGTGCACTACATTTCCCACAATCCTCTCTGATAATCACCTGCATTCACTTCCCAATCACACACCTGTTACTAACTTGGACTGTGTATATTTTTGACTGGACCTACATACCTGTATCCTCTCCCTGTGCTCCACATGTTCCTGCCTCCTGATTCCCATCTCCTCCTTTACTGTCTGTTCAGCTCCTACAAAGATAAGAGACATTATCATCAGTGTGTGTGTGGTGCTCTTACCTGTCTGGACAGTTTCTATCCTCATCCACTCTGGTTGTTGGGATTTGCTTCATTTATAATTTCATCCTGTTGGATAATAAACTGTTTCATCATTGTACTCTCCGCTCTCTTGAGTCTGTGTTCTGTGACAATGTTTAATCCTTTGAGTAGCCTAATAGAGCCTTTTAGTTATGAATACAACTTGAAAATATCGATTTATAAAGAAAACAGATATTTTAACCAATTCGATTGACTATTGTCAATGCTTGATTATTCATACACTATAAATCTAACACACCCATTATTAATTTTATTAGCTGTAGCTGTGTAGATTACGCCATACCCACGTCTGCCTGCATGATTTGACCTTTTCTAGTGGTCGGGTGTTAATTTGCACAGTTCATTTACTGTAAACAAGTTAAACACTTTAAAGGGATAGTTCACCCTAAAATGAAAACACTCATCATTTACTCCCTCTCAAGTTGTTCCAAACCTGTATGAATTTCTTTGTTCTGCTGAACACAAAGAGAAGATATTTGGGAGAATGTTTGTAAGCAGATGTGAAAGTGAAATTAATTTTGGTTTCAAAGCCAACATGTATCAGTGGTAAAGAAAGAGCACTAAACTACGCCATCTGGAGGAAAATATGAGCCACTGCAGAACTCACTGTTCAGTAATAGTTATGAATGTTCATATCAGTGATTATAGAGTTAAATTGAGTCCAGCTGACAGACACTGTTTCATATAATCACCAAAGACAATTTATACTCATATTTGACACTTAGCGAGTGTTAATTTTAGGTCCTGGTCACAAATGAATTATCCAGAAAAATTATCCAGGTAATCCACCGTGCTGTAAGGAACCCTGCATCGGCCCAAAAACGGACTCCGACGCCCCCGGGCGAAGGTTAACGCGTGTATGCCTTTTCAGCGTCACTGTGAAGTTCACTTAATTTCACTCGTTTAATCTGACTCCAATTTCAAATGATTCTTAATCTTAGGTTGTGTCTCCAATTAGAAATTAATCATTTGGTATGTATTCATTTAGATATTTGATTATCTGGGTATCTCTTATTTTCAATTATTCTTTCATTACGGACCCATTATCGCGGACATAAATTCGCCAGTTTATGATTCTTAGTCAGAGGGTGCAGAGTTTACTAATGCATTTGAGTCGAACCGCCACATGCTTGTTCATACAAAAATACAGTTCTCTTAGTCACAATACTGCAACTTGCTAAGTCAATAACAGACAAACTCAAAAAGTCCCATGATGTGCCCACATGCTCCTTTCATGGGGCTCTCTAGTTTGACCTGCCCTGACGCAGATTTACGGAAATAACGGACTCCAATAATCTACCGGTCATAATGATTTCAGAAGAATCCAGAGTAAATCAAATATAACATTTTATTTGTCAAGTAAAAATATATCATGCCAATTACATTACAATTAGACAATTAGAAGCCAATTCAGAAATGTTAAATGCATAACATCGATTACTCAAAGAAATGCATATATACACAGAGATGTGTGAATGTCTTCAGATCCCCCCTGACTGCTTTGCACTTTACCTTTTATACCAGGACCAGAACAAAAGGATCGTAAATGTTTATTACACCAACACCTGTTTTGGGGGAGAGGAGAAGAGACACCACCCAAAAAGAGGACAGAATTTTCCTTAGTTTTCCATCTTCTTCATAATACCAGTGACTGCTGTGAAATTAAGACCATTTTACCAATCGCACTGAGACCTTTAAAATGATACCAAACATGAAGGGAAAAACAATATATATACAAGTTACATTATACATAGAATATAAACTTTCAGTGACTTGAGGCAGGGGGAAGGAGAGTTTGTGTGTGTGGGGGGGAGGGTTGCATACTGTAGATGTGTGGGGGCAAGGCGTTGTCCTATGCTATTCTTTTAAGATCTTCTCTCCAGATAAGCTTTATTGCTTTATTGCAGGATGCTTGATCTCAGTTTTCGTTTAGCAGGAAAATCAAGCCTTACA
>RJVU01079547.1:79196-122782 GCA_003731715.1 Anabarilius grahami
GTGACTGTGTATTTAGTGTATATTAGCGTTACCTGTAGATTTCAGTCTGTAGTCACTCCACAGTCCAAGTCTTTTGCTTTTGACTACGAGTGAATCTCCAGTTGTCACTGATGATTGTCATTTGGATCTTTCTGGATTACAATCCGCCATCAGAATGATAAGGTTAATTATTTTAGCTGCTGTGAGAACAGGCTATAAATGATCCTCACGTGATAAAACCGACTGGCCTGGACTCTTCCTTTCTGTTTACGGACAAGACGTAATGACGCACAGAGAAACTGCTGCATGCTCGAATTTCCCGCGGAAATCCACCATGTCGCTCTTATTATAAAACATTATTACAAGCTTACTGTTGTGAATCGAGACAAGATAATGAGATAGTTTTGAACACTGGCTGGTTATGTACTTGCTCAAAAATTGATTTGGGATCATTTTTAACCAAAAAAAGTTACGGACTGCAGCTTTAAAATATATTATTAGTTAAATAATAGTATTCGGCCACTTTTTTTTTTTTTTTTTACAGAAATGCTACAGCCACTGTAATTTCTTCACCAAGAATATGTGGACATCAAACAAGCAAAGACAGAGCGAGTGTTTAAACTTTTATTGATGTATTCTCCTGTGTAAGCATATATTTAAGAATGATAACATTGTGTAATGCTGTATTATGATTTTTAAATAGTTTTAATAAATCGTGCGTCCTTAGAACACTGTCTAATAATTCGGTTCATGGATGCTCCTCTTCTGGTATTTTTTTATTCAGTAAATATGTTTTTGACAAGGAAGCTGTACGCAAACAGGAATATAATCATTTATTTTTCAAAAAAGCACCCCAGAAAAAAGTGCACTTTCTCTCGAGGAAGAAAAAGGGCAGGTGCTCAAGCCCCCTTTATGTCTGTGTGCACGTGCCTGGAACAGAACATTTACATTTACATTTATGCATTTGGCAGACGCTTTTATCCAAAGCGACTTACATTACATTATACTATACATTTGTATCTGAGTATGTGCAATCCCTGGGATCGAACCCATGACCTTGGCATTGCTAGTGCCATGCTCTAACCACTGACCTACAGGAAAGCAAGAACAGTTTCTTCCCTCAGGCAATCCATCTCATGAATTCTTGACAAACACAGAACACACAACACTATTATTCATTATTTACTTAAAACACATACTTATTTATAATTCTAATTTGCAAACATCATAACTGTACATACAAATTGTCGAATTATTATTATTTTTTTTACTTTTTTTGCACTCTGTCTATCTTGTATATTTTTGTATATTATTCTTCTATTCTTTATATTATCTATGTCTTGTCTTGTCGCTGTCACTCTGTTGCACTGTGGAGCTTCTGTCACTAAAACAAATTCCTAGTATGTGTAAACAACATATCTGGCAATAAAAGTCTTTCTGATTCTGAGAAGTGTTGAAAACGGTGTCGTGTAAACATCCCCAGTCTGGTTGTTTGTCATTAGTGTGTAAAAGTGTCCAGAATCCAAGAGGTTGATGAAGATGTGATGATTATAATGATGATGGTGATGATGATGATGATCAGGTCTTCAGCTGCTGATGGACGTCAGTGATGTTGTGTGTTCTTGAGAACATGATGAAGGTTTTGATGAGAGAATCTCTCCTCAGTTTTGACATCAGAATCAATCTTTACAGGTTCATCTGGATCACATGACACTAGAAATCACAAATATGTATCAGATTATCTCATTGTTTTGGGGTTGTTTTTATGTTCTCAATCTATAACACTTTCTGTCAATTAAACACAATCACACATCTGTGAACTTTCAATAAGCTATTCTATATTCAGACTGCAGAAAGTGATGAATCTCTCTGAATGTGTCGTAAAGTGTAAAAATAATAACAGTAAATCTGTAGCAAGTTCAGTAATGATCAAACACTCACAGTGTGGCTTTAGTCTATCCATACTGTGACGTCTCTCACGAGTCTCTCCTCTTTCCTCTTGTGATCCACTGGTTTGAGTCTCCATTTCTCTCTGTCTTCTTGTTTTCTGCTGCTCTGTGATTTCTGAGGCTCCAGCAGTTTTCTGGATGTGTGATTTTCTTTCTCCTCTCCATCTGAATCTGTTCAATCACACACAGAGTTTAGTTAAAGTCAGATTAATGTAGAATCAGAACATGAAGATGTTCAGCTGAAAGAACGACAGAATTGGAGAATAAAGTGCAGTAAACACTAACCATCAGCATCAGTCTTTCCTCATGTTCTTCTTCATCCCTCTATATATACGAGGAAAATAAACAAGGACGGAGGAATCAAAGGAAGATGATTTTGTAAACTGGTTTATTGTATTTTTGTAGTTGTTAAAGTCGAGCGTCACTTTAAATCATGTTTCTCAGCTGCATGAACACAGATCTCTTTCACCAGAACATCATTCTGTCTTCATTTACACAAGATCAACACTGATAATCAGATCCAGAACTTTCATCTCTTTCCTTCTCATTACAACATGACAGTAAATTACAGTTCATCACTTCCAGTT
Source organism: Anabarilius grahami (assembly GCA_003731715.1). Taxonomy (NCBI): domain Eukaryota; kingdom Metazoa; phylum Chordata; class Actinopteri; order Cypriniformes; family Xenocyprididae; genus Anabarilius; species Anabarilius grahami. Next base: position 81,712 of record RJVU01079547.1, read on the forward strand.
CAGGAATAAAACAGTTCAGTATAAAATATGTTTCTACATTCATCATGTAAAAGGAGTAAAAAACATTAAAGAAGTTTTGCTGCCCTAATTTACAAGCTCATGTCTAAGATCCATAAACCTTTTTGTTTGCCATGCTTTACAAAAAAAGTCCAATAGCAATCACAAGGCCATCAGATTGTTGTTGTTGTTATATCATATTATAATATATTTTTATTACTATATCTGCCATGTTCACTGGTCAGACATTTAAAGTGTATTTTTTGACATGTCTTCAGTAAAGAATGAATGAATAAAAACTTCACAAAATGAATGTAGAAGTGTTTTTATTACCTTCTGGTGAGCAGAAAAGAGGAAACATCGACGCAGTTCTGAGCTCTGTGCTGATGTTGTGCTGTTTCAGTTTCAGAACAAGTCTTTATAACGTTTTATGACAAGCTAGGAGGCGTGGTTGTGTGTGTTTTAAACCCGCTCCTATACACGTGTTCACATCACAGGAAATGATGTGGAAGAACTCTCTGGTGTTGTTAACCACACTCTCACACTTTGCTCGTCCTCCTCCTCTTCCTCGTCTCAAAGTGTGGGATATGACAAGTGGGGCGCGACTGACGAGAGGACATTTGGTCATTTTTGTGCCCATCTTTATATTTGGGTCCTCTCAGTTGGTTTGATCACATCATTAGAAACGAGTGAAGAATGTTGAGCTGTTGTGTGTAAATGATGACAACTGTGTTGAAGTTTAGCTTTTGCAGCTTGTGTTTATCATGACACAAGTGCATCACAGTGTGTTTTAGTGAGAGAGAATGTGTTTAGAGTGGATAGAACTAGACAGTTGTTCAAGGAAGTGTGTCTGTCTGTGTGTTACTTTCATCTTATTTTCAGGTGTGTGTATTTCTGTGAGAGTGCGGTTGTGAGGTTGTTGTAGCTTCGCTTGTTATTGAAGATGAGTCATTAATGCTGCAGTTAATGCTGGAGTTTTTGTGCTTTTGAAGTTTGTGATGCATGAGTGTCAGAAGAAAAAAAAATGTGGTGGGACTTCCCCTAAAGATGCAATTAAAGAATAAGGAGCATAGTTGCCAGGGTCGCGGTTTTCCTGCACAATTGGGCTATTTTGAAAATGCAGTTGTGGCCTTGTGGGAAAAATTACAGAGCCGCAGGTTGCGTTTTTTTGGGCTATACTTTTATAATGTACCGCGGCCGCAATAAAGTTTATCTGTAGAAAAAGGAAATGAAAATTTATAATTTTACTAATGTGTAGTATGCTTGAAATGGATACCTGGCAATCCAAGGACGGAGGAGAGACGGTATGGGGGAACGTTTGATGTCACCACAAACTATTACATGAGTTTCTCCAACAGCAGAAATGAACGCGACAACAGCCAGTCAAAGCCGCTTATAATGTTTTGCGTGTCTCTATGTGAATGAACAGCGAAGTTGTACTTCACAAACTCAAACATACGTGGACGCTTACAGTGTTTTCAACACCTGCCTTCTCAATAAATGAGGACATGAACACATGAACTTTATCTCCAGAACTGCTCTGAGACACTTCAGAGACTTTTCACAGTTTCATTTGGAAACTGAAATTCATTTTAACAGAAATATATTACTATAAAATAGTAAAATGTACTGCTCAAAGTAATAATAATATTACCATTGTTTGTAAGGAATACAACCACGATATTTTTCATCCATGTTTTAATATTAACTGTTGTGCAGATCTTATTTGACAAAAAATAAAAATGCAATGTTTTGTTGTAAATTATATGAAAATTGTTATATTTTCATTTAAGATTGATCAATTGATAATTGTAAGTTTAATTAATTAATTTTATTAAACACTATTGTTGATGATAAATTAGTATTAAATCATAAAACACAGGGAAAAATTAAACTAAATTAAAAGGTGGCTTAATGCAGTTTAATTGTAAACAAACAGGCATTGTTACATTCATACATTCACTGTTTACATTCATTCTCAAGGTCTAACAAACACGTGGAGAGCATATCCCCATTAATGGTAAATTGATATCGTGATAAATATCTATATCATATGATATGGAAAAGTAATATTATCATAATATTTCTGGTCATATTGCCCAGCCCTAATTTTGAACTTTATCATGAATGCTGAAAATTAAAATCAAAGAAACAGTAGGCCTACAAGAAAAATTAAAAAGTAGTGAATGAAGAGTAATAAAATACAGATAAAATAATGTGCATATGTTACATATAAAGTCGAGCTAAAATGATCAAAATAAAATTTAAAACGAACTAAATAAAAATAGTTTACCAAGGCGCATTATGAGAATAACGCAGCGGTCAGCTATGATTAGATGGGGCAGGGGGAAATTGGGCTAGTTTTCATTCCTTTTGGGCGGGTTTTGAATGAGCTTTGGGCTGGAAATATTTCTGGGACCTGGCAACCCTGACTGAAACCCTCACTTTCACACTGCAAGCGGAAGCAGCGCATTTGCTTTTCGTCGTGGATGTTAACCTACAGATGCATTCACACAGGCAGCATGTGAAGCGGGGGTTTCGGTTTACCATGTGGTTCATTGATGTCTCAGGTTAAGTAGGACAAATGATCTCTCAAACCCCCTCAATTTCTTATATGCATGAGTGAGCTGCTCCATTTCCTGTCTGTTAAAAGAGAAGCTGATATTGTTTAAATTATTATTGTTATTATTTTGGAATAAATGTAAAAATGCACAAAAACACTAACTTAATTAAATTTATACTGTGTTGTAGGAGGCAGAGTTGGGGAACAAGAGCCACCTGAGAGCCATCAGTAGAGGAGGATATAAGCACAGCAGAAAGAAGCTTAGGGGGAGATCTCCCAAGACCAGACTAACACTTTCTCTGGTTCTTTTCTCCTGCAGCTCCAGTGACTGTTAAGGAAACCCGGCTGCAGTTCGTCAGCAAATTGCCACACATTCACTTCTGCACTGAAGCACCAGTTTCCCGGCACCTGGGAACACCTGCACTAATTTCAATCTTTGTCACTCAATAAAGGCCCCTTCGGGGTAATTTCACTACGCATTGAGTCTTACTCCCTTTTCTCCCGCCACAATATATATATATTACATACATACACATATGTATGTATTTGTGTGTGTTCTGATGAATGGTTTAGCCTATGTTTAGGGAAGGTCATGATGAAGGGGTACATTAGCCATACTGAAATGAATCCAGTTAACAGAAATTCTAATGTTATGGATCATATTTAGGAAGATTGTTAATTCACTCAGTAACAATCTCTCCAGTTACCTGTACATTTTAACAGACCACACTGTTAATGCCATCTCTCCATCACTCTCCAGATAAAATACACTACTGTAAGTGTAGTCAACGTAGTAATCAATTTTATTCAATAATTAATCAAAATTCTGCGTTAATATTTACCAAAAAACATGCTGCAAATACAGTCGTTGCTGTGAATGTATTTGACATTATGGGAGCAGCCCCTTAAACACAAAAACTGATTAATGCTGTGTGTCCGCCACTCCATACACCGATTATATGTTCGAAATGTAAGTGTCAACGTAATAATCAATGTATATTATGCATCAATATTTACCGATAATTGCAATAATGTTCATCTTCAGAACACAAATTAAGTGAAATTACCACATTCAAGGCCCAGAGCTTTAGTAAAAACATCTTTAAAACAGTCATGTGACTGCAGGGGTTCAATCTTAATGTTATGAAGAGACCAGAATACTTTCTGTGCTCAAAAACAACTTTATTCTACAAATTTCCCTCTTCCCTGTCAGTCTTCTACGCAGTGAACGCAGTGCAGAGCTTCCGAACACCAACTCAGTATTGGCTGACGCTGGTCATGTGATCAGCACGACAGGATCCGGCCAATAATGAGTCGACATTCAGACGTGAACACAGAAGCCTGGACTGAGTTCCCTTTGTCAATTAAAAGAGAATCAATTAATAAAGTCATTATAAATAATAAAGCTGTGTAATATTACCAGTTACTGAAAATGAAGTTCAGTTCATTTTCAAGTTCAACCGTTTACTTTGTTTACATGTTAAAATCCCAGTTTTCTTGTGGCGCAGGAAGCCTCCAGACCTCCTCCAGGAGTTTCATTCATGAACACTTGTGAGTTTGCAGGTCTTTCTGTACAACAACTGTTCATAATGACTGCATCTTTAAATCTACACTCATGCAAAAGACACAAACACAATAATGTAGAGATTTGCACTCGCACTATATGAGGGAATCCCGTCAATCTCTGCAAGATTGTGAGTCACATGATGATTCAGTGTCTTACTGTCTCACATTTACTGCTGTCACTCCTGAGAGATGCTGGGGAAACCGGTTCTTCTGCTGTTCATCACGTTCATGTGTGTTGACCTTGAGTTACCCAACTCTCTCACACACACACACAGACACACACACACACACACACACACACACACACACACTGATGCGAATCTGTTTATTGAAACAATAGAGATCTGCTGTGAAGATGTGATGAATTCTGCAGATGATTGATTTCTATTTCTACACTATTTCTCTGTTATTTCTCTATTGATCATTCTAGGTTTGTTGTGTGTTATTGAGTCTCTTCTGTCAGCAGAACATTATCATGAATATGAGTTCATAGTTTCCATTACAACAGAACTACACATGTTCAAACTGTCTTCATTGTTTCACATGATCTTTCAGACATTATTCTGTTCACACTCGTCTGATATCAATCTGTTCTCATGATAGTGTCCTTTATAAAATCTGGTCATATTTAATGATCTCATGAATCTGATCCTGTAATATAATGTGATCCAGATGAGCTTCATATGTGACACATGATGATCCTCATTCAGCTTCAGATCAGATCTCTGATTTCTCTTCACTGTCTCTGAATCTGAAACTAAAGGCCTTTTAATTTCACCTCAAATCTACTGCTGACATCTAGTGGACAAAGATGGAAACTGCACTGAATATTCTGTGTGTTATTATAAATATAAAACACAATCTGATACATATGTATTTACAATATCTTAATTTCTGTTTTAAACTAGTAATTCTTCCAGTTTAATTCATTGAATGTCATTCAGTATCAACTCAAATAATAATGAGATTTTACATTTTGTGTGAAATGACAGAACTTATAGCAAACTAATGCAATAATGGATATTTATCTATCTAATTTTTCTGAACTGTTAAAAAGCGTGTTTTATATGTTATGGATGTTTGAATGTATTACATTTTCTTACATCTAGTAATGATGAAAATACACCTTTCAGTAGCTTTTAAATGAGGAAAATGTATTATAAAGAGACTCAGTGTAGTGTATTTATGACTGATATGAGTTTATGAATATATTCTTCCATTAGGAGATGATGAAGATGAGCTTGATATGAAACATCATCATCATCATGATCTGCTGACAGATGAATCAGAAACAGTCTCTGGTAAGAACAGAAATGATTCTGTCAGAAAGAGAAACAGATCTTCTGTGTGAAACGACAGAAACTGGAGAATAAAAGACATTCTGTCATAAACTCCATCAATAAAAGCACAATCACAGCCTGCTTTAGGATATTAAAGCTGAAACTGAAGAGATCTTCATTCAAACCTTCACAATAATATCAAAACAGCACAAGTCATCCTTTAGATCAACACTTTGATTCATTTCACATCTTTGTGTTCAATAATGTTTCCCTTAAAATTACAACTTTTCTGTCAGTGTTTTGTGATTTCTAACAAACACTTTTTAATATTCTTTCATAATGTTTGATCAACTGAAATCTGTAAGTGTTTTCATCGCTGTAAAACACATTTATATCTGTAGATTCTGCTGTGATTCTGATGATCTCCTGTAGAGGGCGACACATCACTGTATTACAGGGGTCAAAGGTCAATCCAGTACTTGAGCCTCAGTTACCTTACTGGATAAAGAGGAATATTGAGTGTTTATGGTATTTGTTACATATTGTTCTAAACTGAAACGGACACATTCTCTAGTTACTGACACTGAACACACACATTCAGAGGTCTAGTGTTCTTCAGTAATTCAGCCTGAGGGTGGCACTCTAATGATGATTGACAGGCTTTAAGTACATGTGACACGGTCACCGTGATTTTGCCAAGTAAGACATATTTTGTTGATCCTGGAACAACATTCCTGTCTAAAAATGTAATCTTAACCCTATTCCTACCCCTAATCCTAACCCTACCCATAATGTATCCCTAAAATCAGAGGGGAAAAATAGGTGAATAACATTGATGTAGAAGCACCTAACACTGGTTGTGAGCCTAAACTTGACATAAACGGTAAACTTGTCCCTTAAATCTGATTGGTTGTTTGGAATGTTGTTCCGGGATCAACAAAGATGTTGATACAGGATCAAGTTGCTCTTGGTGAAATCACATTCACCACGTGACACACGCATAGAATGCCATATTAGTATTACTTTAATGTAGTATTTATTGCCTCTGAATCCTGTTTTAAAATATTACAAGTTGTGGAAGAAATCAGGCGAAGAAAAGAAAGTCATGCATAAACACAGCAGAACTATATACAGGTTTAATCTTTCATTGACTTGATACGCTGCTCCACATCCACATCCAGAATGCTGAACACATTTACGATTTATTATTGATTCAGTTTATAGAGGTCTATGTTTTCTAGTGGATGAATATTTCGGTGTGGCTCTGCTTCATCTGCCCTTACAGAGGAGCAGCGGCTGTAGTCCAAATCACATCACCTTTATATTTATAGTGCTTTATACAATACAGATTGTACAGCTTTACATGGATAAACAGGAAAAAAATATTAAAGTCCCTTTGTAATTAATAATTTAATCCTTTTAATCCTACATATTTAAACATTTTTTCCTGTGGAAAAAAAAATCAGCTTGAATGTAACTCTACACCCTTGCTTCATTTAGCATACGTGGATCTATGAATATGCTAATTAGCCCCGCCTCCACTCACTCATGAGCTCAGAGATCCACATGGTCAACTGAAGGTTCGCTCTCACTGCTCTTTTCGTTCCATTGACTTCCATTCAAACACATGCAAATGCATCAGACCAGGAACACAATCTCATGAGAAAAGTTTCACATTTCACTGCGTTACAAAGTTCAAGTTTGGTGAACTTCAAATTCACATCAAATTCACATCACATGAAGACCTTGCCTGAATTAAAAAAAAAAAACAATATTCATTTGAAAACATTTTTATTTTATTTACATAAAATATTTTATAAAGTTATACATAAAGGCTACAAAAATGCACTGGAAAGTCAATGTATGTAAAAGATGGAAACACTGGTGTGGCAGTAAAGAGCAGCAGCAGAGCAGGACTGAGACACTGATCTGAGGAAGATGATGTTCATTAATCTGGTTATTTGTGATCAGATGAGTGAACGTATTCTGTATTCTGATGATGATGAAGATGTTCAGGTCTTCATCAGTGATGTTGTGTGTTCTTGTGAACATGATGAAGGGTTTTGATGAGAGAATCTCTCCTCAGTTTTGACATCAGAATCAATCTTTACAGGATCATCTGGATCACATGACACTAGAAATCACAAATATATATCAGATTATCTCATTGTTTTGGGTTTGATTTTATGTTCTCAATCTATAACACTTTCTGTCAATGAAACACAATCACACATCTGTGAACTTTCATCTGTGACTGCAGAAAGTCTCTGAATGTGACACTTTATGACATTATCCCCGTTTCACAGACGAGGCTTAAATCTAGTCTCAGACTAAAATACATGTTTGATCTGTTGTAACTGAAAGCATATCTTTAAAAATGTCAGTGTCATTGTTTCATCTCAAGATTCACACCAGTAATGCTTTTTCCAAGGCATGTTTATAAAAGCTACTTAAATAATTGAACTAAGGCCTAATCCCGGTTTAATCTAAACCTGTGAGTGTGAAGACAATAACAGTAGAGCAGGTATGGTTGTAAAAATTTTTGCTTCAGCATCTGTACCTCACTGAGGGAGCTACATGGATAGCATGGATATGGTTGTAACCTCACATTTTTGATCTAGAGTGCTCAAACTTTAGACAAAAAGTACTGACATTTGTTCACTAAAAGGCTCAAATCAAACCCCTATTAGAATACCTCAGCCCTTATGAGTGATAAGGGTAAGTTGTAACCATTAGATAAAAGAAGCAAAACCCCAGTCACACCATGAAATATGCTTCAAAAACAGGCTTACAGAAAGAATCTGAAAGAACAATACAGAATGTCTCTCTTTCTGTGACTGACCACGGCTCAAATCCGCTGTGTGTGTGTGTGTGTAAATTAGTCTACTAGAAAGAACATCCTTAGTGATGTTTATGCTTCATGAACATCAACTCCAGTGTACCTGTGTAAAGAACATGAAGATCTAACAACAGCAAAAACTGTGAGTTTGTCTATGTGTGAATATTCTCAATCAGAATAACAATGAAATCATGAGCTTCATATCAGTTTCTCTTTACTGTCTTTGAACTGAAAATAGAAGACTTTGAGAAAATATAGTTGTGCCATCTTGTGGACAAAGATGAAAACTACTGTTAATCTTCTGTGTATTAAAATAATACATATACAATACATTGATGTGTTTATTTTATTCATAATGCCCTTATTCTGTTTAATGCTATTAATAGTCTAGTATTTATAACTCAGAGCTAAATCTACTGTATATATTCTTAACAATACAATGTTTTTATTTGTGCTATTTTATCTGTTTTTAAATTCAAATCTGTGTGAATTACAGCAGTCACAAAACATCACTTTTAAAGGTGGTGTACATTATAGCAGCATCTAGTGGTGAGGTTTAGAATTGCAACCAACGGCTCAGTCCACTGCTCACCCCTCGCTTTCGAAGCACATACGGTGGCTGACACAGGACAAAAATGTCATTGTCTGAGTCAGCAGAGAGTAGCCAGTCAAGCAAATGCGCTCAGGTCAGTTTGTCCATTTAGGGCTGCTGTAGAAACATGACGGCACATAATGGCGACTGTAAGATGACCCGCGGTGTATGAGATAGAAATGATTCAATCTATAGTAATAAAAACATAACGGTTCATTATGCAAGTTCTTTATACACCACTGAAAACATAGAAATGTAATATAATATACATAACTGTCAGTAGATCCTCCTAAATATTACACACTGGACCTTTAATTCAGTGTCAGAAAGGTAGAAAGGTAATATGTGTAGATCGGCCTATATGAGTACAATATAAATCATAATTCCCACACAAAAGAGAAACACAATTCTCTCTTTTGCTGAATTATATTATTTGAAAGATGAAGTATATTGTGAAAATAAACACATAAAGAATCAATTTATGTAAATATTTGTAATGAATGTATACTGTGAACTGAACTCAAGTGCAGTTTTATTGAACCCAAATGTGAACAGATGAACATAAACATGAACATGAACTCAACAGCAGTAACAAAGCAAAGAAACAATGACATATGAGAGCGATTGATACACAAAGACTAATGCTTAACAAGAAACCTGAGCGTGAACCAATGACAAAACAGAGCTGATGAACACATGACAAGAGCAACTAATCAGAATATGACAAGGGAATCACATGACATTATGAGGAGCAAGGGAAACATGTTGAATTAGACACAGATTTTTAACCCATGATGAATGTCAATCTTCAGTTTCACATTTCCAGTTTACATAAATACACATAAATAAACACATAAATATTACATAACACATAAATATTAATCCAGAGAATAATTCAAATCAACATCATAAATGACAAAAGTAGACATAATTACCATTAGCAAACAGAGCACTTAACCCATCTGTAATAATAAAACACTCATTCCAGAGGTTAGTGACACAATATTATTATATTTCTTAATTTTAACAACTGAAACTCTGTGCTTCACTATAAATACACTGAAACCATTTTATAAATGCAAAACTTTTGTTTTTGCCCCCATTTTTCATGAGCTGATCTCAATGATCTAAGACTTTTTCTATGTACACAAAAGGCCTATTTCTCTTCTCCTTTGCCGAGATATTAATAATACTAATAATAATCCATGCACCTCACAGGTGTTGCATATCCAGATGCACTCCTCTTCAGTGGCTGTGTGAAGTTGATGGATATTGGCAGGAACTGGAACATGCTGTCGTATACACCGATCCAGAGCATCCCAAACATGCTCAATGGGTCACATGTCCGGTGAGTATGCTGGCCATGCAAGAACTGGGATGTTTTCAGCTTCCAATTGTGTACAGATCCTTGCAACATGGGCCGTGCATTATCATGCTTCAACATGAGGTGGTGATCGTGGATGAACGGCACAATAATGGGCCTCAGGATCTCGTCACGGGATCTCTGTGCATTCAAAATGACATCAATAAAATGTTTGTTGTCCATAAAATACGCCTGTCCATACCATAACTCCACTGCCACCATGGGTCACTCCATTCAGTGTTGGCATCAGCAACCCGCTCACCCACACGACGCCATACACACTGTCTGCCATCTGCCCTGTGCAGTGAAAACCGGGATTCATCCGTAAAGAGAACATCTCTCCAGCATTTGTCCACTCAAGTTGGTTACTACTGTAAGATCTGTGTGTGTGTTTTCATGTTAGTGTGAATATCAGTGTAGATCTGTAACTCTGATGATCTCCAGTAGAGGGAGACACTTCACTGTATTACAGGAGCTCTGATCTCACTCTATACTGCACTTTATTAGAGAAATGGATCAATTCCTTCATGATCATAATCATGTACAGTACATTATCAATCACATCATCAGAGACAGAGAAATATTTACAGTAGATGAAGAACAATGAGAGTTCAGACTGAGGCTACAACGAAGTAGAGTACAACGGGGCTAAAGGCACACCTTAAGAACTTGTGTTTTCACTACTCTCAAAGTATATGATTACAGGAAAAATATATATGTTTGTATTGAACTGATGGAGCAACAAATTTTGTGTAAAAAAAAAATCATAAAGTGGTTAATTTTGTTTAAAAAATCGTATAAATGTATGAGGTGGTAACAGATGGGGTAAAAGGCACACAGTATTCATACAAATACTTTAGCTAAAATAATATGTTTTTAATAAGGACTAGGTTAATACTTGTTCAAAAGAATAACTTTAGCAAAGTTTGTACTATTTTCTGTTTATTTTGATTAATAAAATAATTTTTTGTTCAATAAATATACTGTCATTAAAATAGGCCTATGTGATATATTTTTATATATAAAATATAAAAATAGATTTTAAACATACAGAAATACAGAAACAAAATTATTTAAAAAATTAAAGATTCTGAAAGCATTGAAGGAGATCCCATAATAGCCTATTTAATATAGATTTACAGTAGTAACAATAAACATGTTATTATGATATGATTAATATATTTTAAAATATGATTGTTTCATAAATATGGGTAGCCTATTATCTCTAAGATAGATACCCAATTTGATATGTGATATTTGCTATGTGAATCTAACCATGTCACGTCAACAAATGGAAAAGTCAGCCAGCTATTCATTATCATGTTAATTATTGTGCCTTTTGCCCCAACAGCAGCGGCGCTTTTTACCCCAAATACCATACTTTTACATATTCTTCCGTTACTGAAAATCTGTTGCTTGAATTACCTTGAACAAAACTGAAAATCATCCAGAAGACCTTTGTCTGAAAATACAAACATTAATTTAATGGATTCTTATTTGCTACTTAAATCAACAAATTTTTTTTTTTAAATAAATCAAATATTAGATCAAACTACCTCAGAATCAACTTTGCGTTGCTGCACGCGATCGCGTCAAGGATCAGACAAATTTGCATGTGCATTTTGAAAAGTGGATATTTAGGAAAGTGCTGCAGCAAGTTTTTGAACCATCTGTGGATGAGGAAAATAAAATCAAAGGCGCCTTTTGCCCCGTTGTACCCTACTAAAAACGTAAAAGTGTTTTCTTTGTACAGATGACAACATTATCAAAACTATCCATTCACACTGACTAAAAATGACTAAAAACACTGCAAACGCCAGACAAGCATTTGGCGAAGTCACTTTGTAAAGAAAGACTATGCCTGCGCATACACATTCTCTTACACTCACACCAAACACACACGTCTATCCAGCTTATTTTTAGTTTCCTGCACCTTCATATTCTTCTCATTATTTCCCTGTAGCGGATAATAACTCAGAAGTCTCAAACATTCACAGAAAACACCTTATTTCAGGGAAAAATAACGTGGAGAGATTAAACTTACATGACTTCACCGTTTTCACAGATTCCCTTTTTTCAGTTCACACGGAGATGATAACGGTATTATTTTCACAATCCTGCACTTTGAAACCCTTTGCTTTGAAAGTGTTTTCAGGCCACTAAAACACTTGTGTAAATGAACAGCTGAAAAGAATAAAAAGTTTTAGTTGAAAACGGTGTTGTGTAAACCTCCTGAGAAAGAAGCTGGAAGTAGAAGATTCCAGAAGACAGAGAGAACAGACCATATGATGATGATGATGATGAAGACAGTGGTGATGAAGAAGGTGGTGATAGTGATGTTCAGGTCTTCAGCATTTCCTGATGGACGTCAGTGATGAAGGTTTTGATGAGAGGATCTCTCCTCAGTTTTGACATCAGAATCAATGTTTACAGGCTCGTCTGGGTCACATGACACTAGAAATCACAAATATATTGAATTTATGGGATATCGTTCTTGATCACACATCTATGAAAAGCTTCAATAGTCTGTAAGTGGAGAAAGTCTGAAGAGTTTTAGTAAATCTAACATGATCAAGCGTTGCTCAGGAGTTCATTTCCCTCCTGTCGTCCCGTCAGGATTTGACCTTCTGATATTGCTCTTTGAATCAAACTCATTTTTCTTAAATTATGTTGTACATTTAAAATATGGACCATTAATGATATCTGAAATACATTTGTGTTGGTTCTGTTATCGCTGCTCTCCCTGATCTGATCAGATCCGAACAGAACCGTACCGCCGACACAAACTCTATTTTAAAGATGTCAATCTTCTTTGACTGTAGTGATCCTGACAGAAAATGACTGAAGTTCAGTAATAATCAAACACTCACAGTCTGGCTTTAGTCTCTCCATACTCTCACATCTCACAAGTTTCTGTCCTCTTCTCTCTTGTGATCCACTGGTTTGTGTCTCCATTTCTCTCTCTGTCTTCTTGTTTTCTGCTGCTCTGTGATTTCTGAGGCTCCAGCAGTTTTCTGGATGTGTGATTTTCTTTCTCCACTCCATCTGAATCTGTTCAATCACACACGGAGTTTAGTTAAAGCGATATAACATCATATCACGAAACATCAGATCAATTTGTGATACACCAGAATAATATTAATCTGATATTAACACTACAATATTCATAATAGAAATTAATAAAGCTGTTGAAGTATGTGATGACACTTTACAGCTCCGACTGGATCAACAGAGACTGAAAATGAAGAAAAAAACATCATAATTTAAATACAGTGGCTGGAGTATATATTTCCATCTAATTTAAACAATGAAACAATGAATATAGAGACAAACAATGAGTACACTGTTACAATATTACAAACCATGGGCGTAGGTTTGGTCTATTGTTGTAAGATAACAGTGATTTAAAGGTGATTTCCTTTTTTATTTCAGACTGTTGGCAATACAGAATATCACAATACAGAAGTGAATCTACTTCATCTCATTATATTGTATCCTGAGTCAGGATTCCTGACCCCGATATACCATCCTGTATACTGTCCCTAAAGAGCTAGTATAACTGTATAATCTCAAAAATGCACTCTCAAAAAAGAAAAAGAAAAACCTGAGACTGTGTAATGCTGCACAACCAAACGTTTTATTTACAGAAATTATTATGTACATTAGTATTTACACCAACAAAAAATACTCAGCCACAAGGAAACAAATCTAAATAAATAAATATAATAACCTTTTTCTATTATAAACACTATTTACCCTCCAGTACACTCACGTTAATAACTGGGAATGTGAAATTCTGAACAACCATACGGTTTATTAACAAACAAACATAATTTACTATGTACGTTAGTAGCTTATTTATACTTACAAAAAAACACTGTTGCAAGAGGTAGACTTTGAGAACTTTTGGAGCATAATAATAAACCAAAAAACAAAGCAAAAAAAACATCTTTATTCTACTATTTGGCACTCAAAATTATAACTCCATTATGGCTACTTTCCACATTTTACTGCATTTTCTTGATTCCTTCCTTTTATCTAAACTTTCCAAACAGATGCATACGTCTGTAATTTACAGAAACAAACTGTTGGCCTACATCGTTAAGGACCTGTGGTAACCGCTCGCTGCTAGTGTAAGCACAAAAGTAGTCCCGGCCCGCGCGTGTAGCCTGTCAGATACCCCGCCGCCAATCAAATTACGGCGTTTCTTGTACTGTCGCCGTCCTGGCCGTTAGAATCGATCCAAATAGCAGTTCAAAGGAGCTTGCTAAATATTGGTGGGGACAAATTTGTCATCTCAAAATACTGATAGGGACTAGTACCTAGCGTCCCCCCCTAAACCTACGCCCATGTTAAAAACATATGCGATAAAGTGGCAGCTATTAAAATATTTCTGATAAAATAGCAAATAATCCGGCATTAATATGTCTTCCATATGAAAATAAAGCTCCTTGGTAAAGTAGAACAATAATGAAATGATGTATTTAGAAAAGAATTTTCTCACCTGTCAGAAGAGAGATGAACAGTCCAGAGGGTTTATAAAATCACACAAGGTCCACAGTGAGAATCACAGTCAGCAGCTGCAGTACTTACTTATAGGCAGGCAAAGAATAAATAGAGCAGCTCAAGTCTAAACAAGTCTTGTCTGGTAGCCAAACAACCAGGCAAGAACCAGTGATTTCTCTATGGTGGGAAAAAAAAAAGAAATTCCAGCTTAGATATGAATCTGCTCTAACTGTGAGCCTCTGTGGAATGTAACTGCACCTCAACAAACACTGGTTAAATACTGGATGATCATTTATGCATTTATGAAGTTTTGCTTTGCATAATTTCTCTTTCATGCATTGACTAGTCTCCAACACAAACGTGATCCATTCAAACCGTAGAGGTCCTCTATAGGAGACAAATAGTCAGCAAATACCACAAAATAACAGCCTTAAAACTTATTAAAAATGCAACAGCGTGTTAATTTATTTTCTTTACGGAGTACAAAAGCAGATGGGGTTGTGCATTTATTTGTGCTATCACCTATATTTGAATAATGTACTGTGAGTGAGTGTGTATAACCATGCAAAATATTTGTTTATTTTGTTGTGCTAAACCTTAAAGGTGACTTATAAACCTAAAAGATGTAATATAAGTCTCTGGTGTCCCCAGAATGTGTCTGTGAAGTTTCAGCTCAAATGCCCCATGGATTTTTGATTATATCATGCTAACATTTGATTCTGAATGAGTTTGATAGCGTGCTGCACGGCTAACGTGGCTAAAGCTACACACTGTCGGAGAGACTCAATAAGAATGAAGATGCCTTTATGAATTATAATGACATGGCTCTGGTCTGGTGAATACAGTTGTTTGTGTACTATGCAATAAACAAGCATGAGCTGAATCGATGCGTGTCTTTATTAACATGGCCCAGCGGCATCCGCGCGCATGCGGGAACCAACGTCACAACAGGATAAAATGCCATATATGGCATTTCATTGTAACATCTTCCTTTCTTTAATTAACAACCCCTCCCCCGAACATGAATTCAGAGTTTACTAGCCCAAACTCATGCTGTGCATTACCATTACTGATGCGTTAGTCTGTCTACGACACTAAACCGAACTCACAAGTCTCTGGTGGCCGTGATTGATGGACGCTGTGATGATCGGGGTTGAGCTGTGTAGGCCTGTTAGGCGCTGACAGCCTTCGTTCCTGAACTTGCTCTGGCACACATTCTGTGATGTCCGATGTTGCTGTTTCACCAACACTAGCCCTGGCTGCTCTCCTTCATTATGCCTCATGGTGATTAAACTGGGCGGAGCGCTGAGCCCTCCACAAATCCACACGGTTGTGCCTGTAATGTGCCATTCACATCCACCTTTCCCAGACACTGTCCTCTCTGTCACCGGCCCGTCTCCAGGCATTCTGATGTGTTTGCTGATATTAAGCTCTGGCAAGTCTTTGGCTCTGTCGTAATGGAATTTTGTCATCGCAATATATTATCCGCTTTGGGTTCAATGCCTCGGAGTCCCATCAACAGCTTGAGTTGCTTACACTGATAGATTTCTGGTGCCACAGAAATGCCGAAGGGCAGTGTACACCAACTCATCCAACCCCATGGTGTCCAGAAAGTTGTCATTAGGCTGCTTTCACCATCCAGTTTTCAGTGTAGGAACACTGTAAATTCTAACAAGTTCAGTTTACTTACAAAAAGTTTGGAAACCGATTGCCTTATTTTTGCAAAGCAAACTTAAAGGGAAAACTTAAGTTAAGTTAATAATCTGCTAAAAGTAAAGAAAGCAAACTCTTCCCAAGTAAATTAAGTAATAAATATATAGTTAGTTTAATCTAGTTAACATACTCTACAATGTTTACTAATATTACTTAGGATTTAATAGTAAGATTACTGGAGGAATTCTATTTAACTAACAGTGTTATATTGTGTTCTGCAAACATCTTAAATACTATTATTCTCAACATGGCTTTAATCTGCCATTTTAAGCTATGGAGAAAACTATGTGCAATCAGTTTCCACATTTTCTTCAAGTAAAGTGAAAGAGGAATAGTATGTTGTACTGGCAAAAGCTTTGTTAGTATAGTCCACTTACACGAGAGTACTACTAATAAAAAAAAAGAACTGTAGAGAGTACTTAATTTACTTTAAATAAAATTTTATTGTCACCAGTGTTGTGTTTTGCATGCTGAATGTTGAGATCTGTGTGTGGCTCAAGCATGGTCAGTTGTAAGCTACTGTTACAGGTACTCAATTATTAGTTTCACAAGATGTTGATAACATTAGTGTTAGCACAAACATTTTAAAACATCACTATAGTGTACAAAAATTTAACATCTAACTAAACAACATTCAATTAGAAACCAGATCACCTTTTAAAACTGATCTGTATATTAATTGAAACCACAAACTGTGATTTCTTGATACATGGTTGCACCAAAATAACAAAGTCCCAAATGCCCAACCAAAGGGAACATGAATCACCATCAGTTCAGTTCAGTTCAGTTTCAGTTTCAGTTGAAACTGTGCTAAGGCACATTGTATTTCATTGCTGTGGTGCTCTGTACGAATATGCATATGACAATAAAACTGAAACGGAACATGAATCACCATCATGGTAAGTAAAAAAAAAGAAAAAGAAAAAGAAAACTTTTTAGGAAAATCAACATCAAATTAATTGATCTTAACTTGGGTTTTTTGAGTAAACAAGTCATTAATAGACAGCAAGAATGTTTTTTACTTTGATTTTACCGAAGTAGATCCACTCTGCAAACATGACGTTGAATCTTCAGTCTGTGTGCTTCTGTGCTGTGTGGAGGGAGGAATTGTCATCCAGTATGCATACATCATTGCATGTCTTGAACTTTTTTGGTAATTTTACTCAAATCACGTTAGTTATGGGAACTATCTTCTAAATATTTTAGCAACTATTAAAAATTTGTAGTAAAGTCAACATTTTGGTTAAAATCAAGTAAACATACTAGTGTTTTTATAGTAAGGAATACTATTTGAATTTACAGTGAAGGCATCGTGAATGTCCACCAGTGTGAACAGACGTTCTTTGGGTAGTTTATACAGAACATCTTCAGTGGTGGCGTGTGGTAGTGAAATCTCTGAAGTGCTTGATTCAGGTGTTTTGGGTCTATATATATTCTTTCTTTGTCTTGGCTATGACTACCATGTTGCTTATCTATGGTGTAGATTCAGTGACATTTGTGATGTGTCCATCTCTCATGTACTTATCAGCTTTTAAGGCCACCGGCATGTTCCATGCATGGGCGCATTGCACTGACGACCGGCAACAGACAGTTGTAGAGAGGCATGTCTGAGCATGGAACCAGTCTGTGAAGCTCCCTGAGATGGGAATTTTTTAAGTCCTAGTCGCTCGCTCACATATGTCACCCCAGTGTAATTGCTGCAAATGGCTTTGCATTCCTTGTGAATCGCCCCAGGCAAACAACTGGCATAGTCAAGTCAAGCCACCTTTATTTATATAGCGCTTTTTACAATGCAGATTGTGTCAAAGCAGCTTTACATTGATAACTGGTATATAATTTTGGCTGCACAGCAGCTCTTAAAGATGCCGGTGGCCTTAAAAGCTGATACTTTCCTGTAGCTCAGTGGTTAGAGCATGGCACTAGCAATGCCAAGGTCATGGGTTCGATCCCAGGGATTGCACATACTCCGATACAAATGTATAGTGTAATGCAATGTAAGTCGCTTTGGATAAAAGCGTCTGCCAAATGCATAAATGTAATGTAAATGTTAAAGAATAGTGTCAATGCAGGCAGATCAAAGCACTGTTGAATAAATGTCAAGAATGTCTAGTCAAATGTCAAGTGTCCCCAACTAAGCAAGCCAAAGGCGGCAGCGGCAAGGAACCCAAACTCCAACAGGTGACATCAGGTGGCAAACAAGTGGCAAATAGGTGTTAAAATGGAGAAAAAACCTTGGGAGAAACCAGGCTTAGTCGGGGGGCCAGTTCTCCTCTGGCGAACAGTGCTTTGTTACGAATCAGGTTGCTATCATAAGTCTGATAGGATCGCAACATTCAAAGTATTTAATTCCAGTTCCATCCAGTTGAGGATCGTATTCATCACGTCGGTATGGACGGTTGTTGAGGAACTGTGCTACTGGCTGTCGTGTCGATGAGGCCTTCACATAATATTTGCATAACATTTAAAAACAATGGTAACTTAAGCCACATTTAACAGTACATTTGCAAAGTGCTATGAAACACATTAAGAAGGGCAATTTGCAAACATCATGAAATATGTATGAAATTGGATCATGAACAGTTGGTATCGATCCATCTTTAAGGATCAACTTCTGTGCAAATCCTGTGTTTTACAGACCCTCGTGTGCAAAGCAGTCTGGTGTAAAATGACTTGCACATACTGGTATATGAATTTATCTGGACACATTCCCTTCATAAATAAAATAACACCACTGTATCTTTAGTGGCTCAGATGTCAGGAGACTCGTATGTTTTCTATTATAGCCGTTAACAGATCAGTGATAATGTTTACTTAGCCGAGATATATCACGAGCTCAGTGACGGTCGTTCTTGAGTGCTGCTGTCCTGCAGAGTTTTGCTCCGACACAACTCGCCTTCCTTCACATAATTTTAGTAATCCTGAAGACATTCAAGTGTGTTTGATCAGGGTTGTAGCTAAACTGTGCAGAACTAGTGTTGCTGGTACACCGTTGTCACTTGCGAAAATTATTGTAAATATTGTACAGATTATTATCATGAATCAGGCAATGGCAAAGCTAGGATTGATCATCTAGCAGTATTGATTACTACTAACAAGACTTACGGTGCACAATTCACGTTTTCATCGAGCTGCAATTCTGATGGTTCCGCAACAATCATGTCTCCTGCGGGTGCAAGAGCTGCCCAAAGTTGCCCCATAGACTTAGGGGCGTGTTTAGGTTATTGGGGGCCCTTAGCAAATCTCCGGGAGGGGACCCCGTGATCGTGTTCTGGGGGGTGGGGGTGACACCCCATAAGCACCACCACCACACTCACTAATGCATAGGCTATAGTATGCATCTGATCTAAGCTACATGTAATTGAGAGCATTCTGAAACAATGCTTATGTGTTCTTTATCAAAATGTCAATTTATTATAAGCAGCACAAGACTTTAACAGCCAATGACATTTACAGATGGGGAAACTGGACTGATTTTCTACTGCTTAGTGTCAATCATGGTGGCTAACTCAGCCAGTTAAGATAGCTTCAGATGTTATATGAATATGGTCCCTATATCATATGTTTTATCAGCTGGCAATTTTCAATGCACATTTAAGAGTGCAATTTGCAACTTTTATTAACAATATGGAGAAATGAGTCTTATCAGATGTCACAATATCACCCTGTTTGGACTTTGTTTTTCCTGCCAGTTTGTCATCATAGTTATGTATTTTGATTCACAAGCTTGCAATTAGATTCGATATCATTTATTTTGGATACTGTATATCAGGTACAATACATGGCAAATTTTACTAATGCTGTATAATATACATAGGAATCAGTTGGTAGTGGTACTACATTTACATTTACATTTACATTTATGCATTTGGCAGACGCTTTTATCCAAAGCGACTTACATTGCATTATACTATACATTTGTATCTGAGTATGTGCAATCCCTGGGATCGAACCCATGACCTTGGCATTGCTAGTGCCATGCTCTAACCACTGAGCTACAGGAAAGCATAGTACTACATTAAGTTTGTATACAAATCAGTTAATTTTAACCTTCAATATTAATGTAGTAAGTTATAATAGGCCCACTAACTTTAAAATTATTTCTAATCCAAATAACTTTTTGAAAAATAAACATTTAAATAGTGGCTGTCAACGATGAATTTATTCAAACATGCATTATAGGCTATTGAAGAACATTAAAAAATATAATTAATGTAATATGGTGCATATATTTAGCTAAATGCTCCTCTCTAACGTTCATTTTTCTAGCTGACTAATGAGTTTATGGTCACTGAATATGTTTGTTCTGAGGTAAATGTGACGTTACGTTTGTTTGTTTGTTTACAAGCTGTTAACGTCTTTCCGCAGTTGAAACGCTGATTAAACGATTACACGAGACATGATACGGATTTTGGTAAGTTGAACAGTATCTTTTAACATGCTTTTAGTTGTTCATTCATGTTTATTTTGCGCTGTAACTTTTAAAGCAGAGGAGAGGATCAGTTTCTCTTGAACCGCTTCTCTTGATCTGGCACTACAGCGGTCACGACACAATAAAGAGCGCCAAATCCGTTTCCTCTTGCTTTTTTAAATGGGAATATGAAAATCCTTGACCTTTCCTAGTGGGTAAACGGCATATACCTGCGTATCACGTAGACATCACTGGGGGGAAATCGAAGGGGCCCCCCATGCCCTCGGGGCCCCACGCAATTGCGTGCTTTGCGTGGTGGGTAAACACGCTACTGGACATACTATGGTGAAGCCGTGCCCATGAACCAAGAAGTGACTGCATGTTGTTTTTTTCTACTATGGTAAATTATATTGGGATTTTGTATTGAACATAACTCTGGATCACAATGTCATAGGCCACGTTCACACAGCAGCAGAATACGGTTGTCAGTCCTGTATTTGAGTTCTTAATACGGTTATGTTCACACACAGTACGGTTATTTACGGGAGTGACAACTGCATTCTATAACCGAACTCACACCTGTACATTTTCAGGACTCACAACCGCATTCTCTGAATATTCGCGCTGACTCCTAGTAAGAGAATACGGGCTTGATTCTCACTGCACGTTCATACAGACAGTGTTCCAGACGTTACTGTAAGTTGCTGTGTGAATGCAACATTTCAATACTCACACCTGTAAGTAAATGCGGTTGTCAATCCCAAAAACGTACTGTGTGAACGTGACCATAGAGACAAGGGGGTGGGCTCATTTTACTCAGGCAGCCAATCAGTCGCTCAGGATTAATGTGAAGCTATCAAGAGTAACCATCTGTGACAACTACCAACCACCTAGTAACACCATAGCAACCACACAGGTTACCATAGCAACCACCTAGCAAGTGCCCAAAACACCCTTGCAACCACCTAGCAACACCTTAGCAACCACCCCAAGTACCTTAGCAACACCCTAGCAACCACCTAGCTACCACGCAGAACACCTTTACAATTGCCTAGAAACACCCTAGCAACCGAGTGCCGAGTTTTGCCACTGCAAGCACCATTCACATTTTCTTCAGGAAATGTACATTCTAGTTTATATTGTTGTGTAAAGGCCCCGGTCAACTGATGTGATGTCATTTCGAACAAAATCAGGCCAAAACGAAGTTCGTTTTGTGTTCTTTTTGGAAGTTCGAAACGGCTCCAGCTGCAAAACACCTTCGTACTACCATTGGTCCGTGACAATAAAGTAACAGGAGGTGTGCGCTTAGGCTCCACCTTCACTCGCGTGGGGGACGCGTCTTTGACTCATTTCATCTGTAGAGTTCTTTGAGGTAAGATCTCCACGGGTGAAAACATGAACACACTGGATAGCCGCTTTATAGTACAAAATGAATTTGTGCTTGTGATAAAATGAGGCACTGACACTGTTTTTCATGTTTGATACTGTAAAGCTGCTTGATTTTAAGCAATCTATTGAATAAAGTGCTATATGAAGATGTGACGTGACTGGAGAGCTACTTTGCAGAGCTCGTGCTAACATGCATGCTGTTATGATCAGACGCTTTTTCTTATGCTTTCTATAATAAATGCTAACTATTTTCTCATTATTGTTGTGTTTGTTTTGTTACTGAGAAGAAAGTGCACAGTACATATTTACATATTCATCTAATCGTCGCTCTCAGCAGTGTGGGCGCCGTCAGATGTTCGTTTACAGTATATCGCTGCTCACGCATTTCGAACTTCGTTTTACCCCTAAAGGAAGAATGAAAAAGAACTTTGTCTGAAGTATACCGGGCCTTAAGAGAATTGTAACTGAACATTACAGAATCATCACTGGGTTTCAAAGCCTGAGCCATGAAGGTGTCAGTATCAGGCTGAAAAGACAGTCAGTCATCTTGTTGTTTATAGCAGGGGTTCCCAAACTTTTCAGCCCACAACCCCCAAAATAACGACGCCAGTGACTCGCGACCCCCACAATCCTCGGAGGTGGTTAAAGTAGGCTATACAAACGTCATGCGCAATGGCGCACACGCACTAACGCCTGTTTCACACATACTCTGTTTGCAGTGCGCATTTTTTCATTTCTCTGTGCCCATATTAACGGATTAGAGCATTCATGCTGCACGCTGATGGCGTCCAGCTGTGCGTTCCAGGAGCGGTGCGTCTGCAGCAGTGCAGCGATCATTTATGCGCCGAGTCTACTTTTGCTGTGCTGCACAGCGCTGAACTAAAACGATAGCGCATTGTTTGCATTAAAATAAACATGTACTGAAACGGAAAAAAAAAACGTATGCATATAATTAAGTCTCTTAACACAGTTACACATGGCTTTTTTTTTTTGCCTCGGGTAAAAGGAAAACAACACCTTACCAGGAATTTAGGTGAGCAAGGAAATATAAACGATAGCACTCGTCTCTTCATGAAGGTGGAAAAACAAGTTCTTTATGACCTGAGGGATTTCTTGTAGAAAGATTTACAGTTTATTCAATCGCTTAAACACAATTTTGAAAACAGGGCCCGGTTTATCAAATCCCTTCTTACAATTAGCACAACACTACACCAAAGTAGCACAACACTTCAGATAATTTGCAAAATGGAACACTTTTGTCAAAACTATACAATGTCTTATAAAAACCTTATTTTGTTGTCATAACATAAACACAACCATCATATGGTCTGGTTCTGTTTGAATCAGTTAAACACTCCTGTGCTCAACCTAAAACACTTTTAGCATTTACACAGAGAGTGTAAAAATAAATTCACCAATTGTGCAGACTAATGAAAATATTTATTTCTTTTGAAAACATAAACATTTGAACAAAACATTCATAACAAATTTTTTTCCAGTTTTCATACAGAACATTACTGAATGTACCATTGTACTGTAAGCTTACAGTTGTAAGGCTTGATTTTCCTGCTAAACGAAAACTGAGATCAAGCATCCTGCAATAAAGCAATAAAACTTAGAGCCTAGAGAAGAAGATCTCAAAGAAGTAGCAATTGACAACGCCTTGCCCTAACCCCAAAAGGACAACGCCTCCCCCACCACACACACACACACACACACACAAACACACCTTCCCTTCCCCCTGACTGAAAGTTATTCAAAACATATAATGTAACTTGTATATATATTGTTTTTCCCTTTCATGTTTGGTATCATTTTAAAAGTCTCAGTGCGATTGGTAAAATGGTCTCAGTTTCACAGCAGTCACTAGTATTATGAAGAAGATGGAAAACTAAGGAAAACTCTGTCCTCTTTTTGGGTGGTGTCTCTTCTCCTCTCCCCCAAAACAGGTGTTGGTGTAATAAACATTTACGATCCTTTTGTTCTGGTCCTGGTATAAAAGGTAAAGAGCAAAGCAGTCATGGGGGACCTTCTGTAACCAGAACCCCCATACAGAGATTGGTGAATGTCTGAAGACATTCATGTATCACTGTGTGTATATGTATTTCTTTGAGTAATCGATGTTATGCATTTAACATTTCTGAATTGGCTTCTAATTGTAATGTAATTGGCATGATATATTTTTACTTGACAAATAAAAGGTTATATTTGGTTGATTCTGTATTATTCTTAATCCATTATTTCTAGTAGATCAAAGCGAAGGTATTACCTCAAATCTGTGTTAAGGATTGTTCATACGGAAGGTTTAATAGATGGAGCATAGGCCACATCAATTAAGTCCATTTCGATTTCTGACAATCACTGCCTTAAATAAGTTGCAGTTTTCGTAAATATATAAAAAACTATGCTTTTTGTTACGAGTAAGCAGAGCGCGACCGACTTAAAGGTAGATATTTACCCTGCATCCAATGTTTAAGGTCAGACTGACGAGTTTGTGTCCGGGAAGAGTGCTCAAGTCGGCCGAAGTAACTCTTCTAAAGCGATACCAGGACTGCAGTGAACGAAATAATTGAAGATATAAGGTAATCAGAATAATCGAATATCTAAATTAATACATAACAAATGATTAATTTCTAATTGGAAACACAACCTAAGAGTAATAATCATTTGAAATTGGAGTCAGATTAAATGAGTGAAATTAAGTGAACATTTAGAGACGCTGAAAAGGCATACACGCGTTAACCTTCGCCCAGGCGTGTCGGATTCCGTTTTTGGGCCGATGCAGAGTTCCTTACAAAACTCACGACAATGAATGGCCGTATAAGCTACAAACCAGTAGAAAATAATTTCTTTGTTTTCCAAGTCGCTTTTGTATAATCTACAGACAAAACAGAAAAGGTAAGAAGCGATATTGGAGAAAAGAGCATATCAATCTAATAGCCGTAGACGCATAGCGGAACTAACTTTACCCTGCGTCACGTGATTTCCGTTTCTTGTGAAAAAGGCCTATTAAAGCAAACAATTGTTCTAAGATTTAATGGTAACACTGTACTTTAAAGTGATGTAGTTACACACTATAGTAATGAGTTAATAATGCTTAATTACAGAATTAAACCAAACCTTAACCCTAGCTCTATAGTAAATAAATGTAGTTAAAATTATCAAGAAAATTTAATTCTGAAGTCAACTAATCCTTTAAAATTACTCAGTTCTTCGTTTAATGGATTACAATGTATCTATGTCATCTTAAAATAAAGTAACCAATTAAATTGCTGTTTGTGTTTGACCAGTAGGTGGCACTGTCAGTTAATTGACAGTTAATTTAATTAACTGTCAATCAGACAGCTGACGGTCACCATTGACCTCCAGTACTTTTCTTCTACTGAGGAAGTCAATGTTTGGTCAAGATTCCTCAAAATATCTTCTTTTGTGTTCAGCAGAAGTAAGAAACTCATACGGGTTTGGGACGACAACAGAATTTTCGTTTTTGGGTCAACTTTCCCTTTAATGTTTATTCACACAAATCCAGTGCTGCTGATTTAATTTGTTAGTTTAATAAAGACCTTTTGAACTTATTTCAGTTTGAATCAGACTTTCACAGAACATTAACAAAAANCACTATTCTTTAAGAGCTGCTGTGCAGCCAAAATTATGTACCAGTTATCAATGTAAAGCTGCTTTGACACAATCTGCATTGTAAAAAGCGCTATACACTATAAGTAAAGGTGACTGACTTGACTTGACAATGTATTGCATCTGGTCCCTTTGGTTTGCTGCTGTGATAATCTGTAATCTGTCTAAAAATGTAGGAATGAGGTCAGTGTTGTAAGGACCCAAGTTGGCATGGCGGTGGAGGACCCCATTCTGTGTAATGGCAGCACAAAGGGTAATGTTACCCCCACGTTGCCCTGGTACATTGACAATAGCCCTGTGGCCAATGATGTTTCTTCCCCTTCTTCTTACTGTTGTCAGGTTAAATCCAGCCTCATCAATGTATATAAACTCATGCGGTACTTCCTCCACATCCATTTGCATAACTCTCTGAAATACAGTAAAATATCACATTGTGTAGATCAATATACTGTAGGTCTACTATACAGTAAAATTGCATGTACAGTAAAAAGGTTATGTGTGCAGTACACAATAATACAGTCAGTGAACAAAACGTACCACCCCATATTCACGCCGAAGGACTTTCACTCTGTCTGAATTTCTTTCAAATGGCACTTTATACAGTTGTTTCATCAGAACTTGATGTTTTTTAAGAATTCGGGCTATTGTTGACACAGAGACCTGTTGGTCATTATTGAAAATTTGGTGATCATTGACAATCTGGGCTTGAATTTCTCTAAGTCTGATTGCATTATTGGCCAAAACGAGGTTTATGATCTCTCTCTCTTGCTCCTGTGTGAATATGGGGCCCCTCCTTCCTTGGTGTTCTCGACGTTCAGTCCTATGTTGGCCAAACAAAATGCATGTAGCTCACTGTAAAATGATACACAAATACATACCAAAACTGTTGATATAGTACATGCAGCAAGCTATGGATTTTCTGTTGACAGAAGATAAGTTTCACAGCTGTGCTCTTGACGAAATGTCTGAACTATTGATGCCACCGTGTACCTGCTTAGGTTAGGCTGTACTCTCATTCCAGCCTCCCTCATTGTTAGTCCATGGTTTATTACATGGTCCACAATTGTAGCACGAATGTCGTTACACAGATTTGGTTGTCTTCTTCTTTGTGCATGTCCTACCCCTCCAGGTCTTCATCTCCCTCTTCCTCTTCCTCTTCCTTCACCTTGTTCTCTCCGGATTCCCCCTCTCATCCACACTCTCCCTCTTACTCTAACACCGTACAGTTTTTTTTAAGACAGGTGAACTTACCTGTTGGTTTTTTATAGTGCTTAAACCTGATTGGCGAACAGTGCTTTGTTACGATTCAGGTTGCTATCATAAGTCTGATAGGATCACAACAATCAAAGTATTTATTCCAGTTCAGTCCAGTTGAGGATCGTATTCATCATGCCGGTATGGACGGTTGTTGAGGAGCTGTGGCACTGGCTGTCGTGTCGATGAGGCCTTCACAGTGGATGATCTAGTTGATCAGTTCATGACAGTCGTTATCTTTATTATGATTGGAATGAAATCAGAAGCACTTCAGAACATCTTACAGAAATAATCACATCTGTGTCTTAAAGCAGAGGTTTTCAAACTGGTGTCCAGCGTCAAGAAGATGCTAAAGGTTGAACATCTCAGATTTCAGAGAGTAATAATGTAATTTCATTACTCTATTGACAATCACAGATGTTTATATTTTAGGAAGGTGTTTCTTCATAAGGGGATCATCATATTTAAGATCTGTAGCTTCAAAATGACTATAAGTTCTTAAACAACTCTATACAATCACACAGTAACATCAGCGATTACTATAAAACTGACAAATTCAGAAAAAATTTTACTATATTTACAAATATCAAATACTTTACCATAAAAAGTGCAAGAACTGATCTATCTTTTATTAAAGGAATATTTCATCCAAAAATGAAAATGTGATGTTTATCTGCTTACCCCCGGGGCATCCAAGATGTAGCTGACTTTGTTTCTTCAGTAGAACACAAATGATGATTTTTAACTCCAACCGCTGCCGTCTGAGATTCAAGATTCAAGAGTTTTATTTGTCACATGCACAATTATATAGAGCATATATAACCAGATTTTTTTTTTTTTTTTCCAGCAGTGAAATGAGTCAGGTCCGCTCCATGGACAGTGCAATTATTAAAGAATACAACACAGATGAGAATATACATAACTATAGCTATGAAGGAATTAAATAAAAGTAAACAATAAAAATATAAGAATAAAATATAAAAAAAAAAGATGTATACTGTAGAATTAAATATAGAATGGAAAATAATGTGCATGAGAGTAAACTGTAGTCTTAAATATTAAGATACACAGGGATGTNCATGCGTAGAAGTTTATCATTATTACGAGAGAGTTTCTCGTTATGAGAAACTAAATCATTATTACGAGAAAATAAGTCATAATTATGAAAAATTCTCATTATTCTGACATACTAAGTCATTATTACGAGAAACTTTCTCAATATAATGAGATGCTAAGTCATAATTATGAGAAAAGTTTCTCATTATTATGACTTACAGAATTATATTTTTTTACTCAACTGTGGCGGAAACGGGCTTCCATAGATAAGTATGATTTGAACCATGACAATGCAATTCCAGTAATGCCAACATAATTCGAGTCTATTCTTTTGATCAATAGTGTCAAATGCAGCACTAAGATCCTCTAAAAAGGAACATAGTTGTGATGAAACTGCCTTTTCTAGTATTTTTGACAGAAAAGTGAGATTTGAGATCGACCTGTAATTGAATAATTCTCAAGGATCAAGTTGTGTTTTTTTAATAAGAGGTTTAATGATAGCCAGCTTTAAACTTTTTGGTATGTATCCTATAAAGACGTAATCAATATTAAGAAGAGGGTCTATGACCTCTGGAAGCATCTCTTTCAATAGCTTAGTCGGTATATGGTCTAACATGCACGTAAAGAATTGTTCAGCTCTTAGGTGCTAATTAATACCCGGTGGCATCCATTTGTATCCGCATTTGTTATGACATTAACACTGAAAATACGTCTGTACAGCGATCGTATAATAAGATTGGCTAGAGATTAGTTTACAGACACATGTGGTCGGCAGACACGATAAGCACGTCTTTAAAGACAAATTCACGATCAAATGTAAACAGTATAATGAAGAAACAAACTTACTCTTTGATGCACTCACACATGCGTTTACACAATATCATGGAAGAACGGCATTACCACCACTGTTAGCTTCGTCTCGCGGCAGTAATAATAATGACGATTATAACTGAATCTAAACTGCGTCAGCATACAGGTCCTTTTCACCTTCTTGGTCCTAACTATAGGCAAGTGACTGATACCTGACTAAATAACAACAGCAAATTAACCATTACACATACAAAGAATGAATGAACATATCAATCACTGGCCCTCAGTTTAGTACAATACATGTTGTTGATTTTGATGATTTAACAAGTTTAGACAATTCTTCCTCTCCTAAAGCAGTAAATGAACTTAATTTTTCCTCAGGGACACTACAATGAACTGTCTGACGTGATACTGTAGTAGACGGTTGCATGGTTATAATTTTTTCTCTAATAATATCAATTTGCAAGTAAAGAAATCATTCATAAAGTCATTACTGCTGTGCTCTTTGGAAACATCAGAAGTTGAAGCTTTATTTCTCATTAATTTAGCCACTGTATCAAATAAATACCTAGGGTTGTGCTTATTTTCTTCTAAAAGTTTTGAAAAATAGGCAGATCGAGCAGTTTTTAAGGCCTTTCTGTACTCTACCATTCTCTCTCTCCAAAAAATGCGAAAAAACATTGTTTTGTTTTCTTCCAGCTGCGCTCCATTTTTCTGGCTGCTCCTTTTAGGGCTCGAGTGTGCTCGTTGTACCACGGTGTTGAGTCTAATGTGCTGGAAAAGACAGAGGCAATAGTTTCTGTTGCAACATCGAGGTCTTCTAAGCTGTCTGGTATGCTAAGGCGATGAAACTGATCAGGAAGATTATTTATAAAATGATCTTTAGTGGTAGAAGTGATGGTTCTACCATATTTATGGCAGGGAGGCAGTTTAGCAGCCTTGGCTAAATGTAGTATACACGAGACTAGATAATGATCTGAGATGTCGTCACTCTGCTGCAGAATTTCAACAGCATCAATATCGATTCCATGTGACAATATTAGATCTAAAGTATGATTACGACAATGAGTGGGTCCTGACACGTGTTGTCTAACACAATAGAGTTTAAAATGTCTGTAAATGCCAATCCCAATGAGTCTTTTTCATTATCTACATGGATATTAAAATCACCAACAAGGACTTCAACCGCAGCTAGTTCTAACTCTGATAGAAAATCACCGTGTTTGTAGACTGATCCGATTTACCACAGCTGTTTGATGAATGTGTAGAAAAAGGAGCGCGTGAGAGAGTGATGGCAAGTTAACAAGCTAGCGAGATGCAAACGCGTTGTAATAGGATTTAGATTAATCTGACGTCGGTAGCTTTTAATCTTTTAATATGGTAGGCAATATTAGATATATGATAATGATAATATAAACAACTGAATAATATAAACTGATAATATAAACTTATGAATGAAAGTAAGAGATTCAAAACAAAGCTATACGGAGTTACAGACGTAAACCACTCTGAGCAGCGAGGCAGACAGGAGCAGTCAAGGCTTCAGTGGTCTTATTAAAGGATTAGTCCACTTTTAAATAAAAATTTGCTGATAATTTACTCACCCCCATGTCATCCAAGTCATGTCTTTCTTTCTTCAGTGGAAAAGAAATGAAGGTTTTTGATGAANAGCTGTTTGATGAATGTGTAGAAAAAGGAGCGCGTGAGAGAGTGATGGCAAGTTAACAAGCTAGCGAGATGCAAACGCGTTGTAATAGGATTTAGATTAATCTGACGTCGGTAGCTTTTATTCTTTTAATATGGTAGGCAATATTAGATATATGATAATGATAATATAAACAACTATGAATGAAAGTAAGAGATTCAAAACAAAGCTATACGGAGTTACAGACGTAAACCACTCTGAGCAGCGAGGCAGACAGGAGCAGTCAAGGCTTCAGTGGTCTTATTAAAGGATTAGTCCACTTTTAAATAAAAATTTGCTGATAATTTACTCACCCCCATGTCATCCAAGTCATGTCTTTCTTTCTTCAGTGGAAAAGAAATGAAGGTTTTTGATGAAAACATTCCATATGGTGGACTTCAATGGCCTCCAAATTACAGTTTCAGTGCAGCTTCAAAGAGCTTTAAACGATACCAGACGAGGAATAAGAGTCTTAACTAGAGAAACCATCTGTCATTTTCTAAAAAATACAACTGTATATGCTTTATAAACACAAAATATTGCCTTGAACGTACTTCCGCTTTCTGCATTCTACCTACGGAACGAACGCGGCTCCAGTTTAGTTTTTTTTCCAACCTATAAGAGGTCTGTCGTGTATGCTCCATAAACAAACACATAAAACAATAATGAAGCTCCTCTCTGATGGAAATACTGGTGTTATGTAACAGGCCTCAATAAGGTCAGAACGATGAACATGTGGATTGGATTTAATTTGCAGTCTGACCTTCGCTGTTTTGAGGGATGATGTGATTTGGGTTGAGAAAATCACCATTTCTGAGGCATCAACAAGCTGATGTTCACACTCCAGTGAGATCATAACAATAACATGCTAATAAGAGAAGATATTTCATGGCATTTCTGAATATTCTGGCCAATATCAGTATGACCAATATGATTTCATATCAGTCTCATTTTTCATAAAGTATTTAAACACTCACAGAGTACACTGGAATTACCCTAAACCAGCATACCCTAATAACTATAGGCCGGCAGAGAGAGAGACACACACACTTTCTTAAGTAACTTCCTGCCTAGTTCCCGTAGATACCCTCAATCTCATGCACTCTTCTTGTAAAACTCTAAACGCATTCTCTCTCACTAAGACACACATATCACACTGTGATGAACTTGTTGCAGTAAACACAAGCTGCCAAATTTAACCACAACTTCAACACAGTTGTCATCATTTACACACAACAGCTCAACATTGTTCACTCTTGTTTGTAATGATGTGATCAAACCAACTGAATGAAAGAGAGCACAGATGAACTGAATGATGATATGAACAATCTGAGAGAGAGGAGAATGGGGAGGATGAGGATGAGGAAGAGGAAGTTGTGAGAGTGTTGTTAGATCGACACACCAGAGGGTTTCCTCATGATTTCCTGTGGTGTGAACACAGAGACAGTAGTGTATAGGGGCAGGTGTATAACACAAACAACCAATACTTGTTAGTTTCAGTCTGAGCTTCTCTAAGAATTTGAGCCCTGTGGTATTTTCTTTATAGCTTTTCTAAGAATCCGAGCCCTTGCCGCGATTTCTCGGATGGTTATATAAAACAAGATTCAAGCAGCACAGCATGAGCACAGATCAGAGCTGCGTTGATGTTTCCTCTTTTCTGCTCATCATAAGGTGATTAAAACACTTTAATATTTATTTTGTGAAGTTTTTATTCATTCATTCATTATTGAAGTTACAGTACTGTGGATGAATGTACAAATACATTTTAAATGTCTGACTGTTTGATATTGAACTGTTTTATTCCTGAACTGGAACTGATGAACTGTAATTTACTGTCATGTTGTAATGAGAAGGAAAGAGATGAAAGTTCTGGATCTGATTATCAGTGTTGATCTTGTGTAAATGAAGACAGAATGATGTTCTGGTGAAAGAGATCTGTGTTCATGCAGCTGAGAAAGATGATTTAAAGTGACGCTCGACTTTAATAACTACTAAAATACAATAAACCAATTTACAAAATCATCTTTCTCTGATTCCTCCGTCCTTGTTTCTTTTCCTTGTATATATAGAGGAATGAAGAAGAACACGAGGAAAGGCTGATGCTGATGGTTAATGTTTACTGCACTTTATTTTCCAATTCTGTCGTTTAGCTGGACATCTTCATGTTCTGACTGTTACAGCAGCTCTATTGCTTCTGATGGCTTGGATATTTGTATATTTTTCTTTTATTCTTTTTATTATCTGTGTCTTGTCGCTGTCACTCTGTTGCACTGTGGAGCTTCTGTCACTAAAACAAATTCCTAGTATGTGTAAACAACATACCTGGCAATAAAGCTCTTTCTGATTCTGATTCTGATATACAACACACACACCAAAGTCCTCTAGTCGATCTTAACTTTTTGGCTACTTTATTGAACATAATGCAAACATGGTTACATACTTTGACGATGATAGTGGACATCCAACATGTGGCTTCTATGTTTTGTTTGGTAAAAAACTATGCGTGTAAGAAACACCTGTTTAAACCCCCTCTGTGCACACACTGCCCCCACCTGGTGACAGCCCGAAATATATTTACATTAAAACTGGCTCCTACACTAACTGCTGACAGACTAAATGAATGAGCTGACACCACTGGCTTTAACTAAACTGTTTATGTCTTCTGTGTGAATTAACAGATTCAAATGGAGTAGAGAAAGAAAATCACACATCCAGAAAACTGCTGGAGCCTCAGAAATCACAGAGCAGCAGAAAACAAGAAGACAGAGAGAAAAATGGGGATGCAAACCAGTGGATCACAAGAGGAAAGAGGAGAGAGACTTGATAGATGTGAGAGTATGGAGAGAATAAGGCCAAACTGTGAGTGTTTGATCATCATGACTCTAGATTTACTATTATTATTTTTGCACTTTACGACACATTCAGAGAGATTCATCACTTTCTGCAGTCTGAATATAGAATATAGTTTATTGAAAGCTCACAGATGTGTGATTGTGTTTCATTGACAGAATGTGTTATAGACTGAGAACATTAAAACAAATCCAAAACAATAATAATTGTTTTATTAATCTTGTTTTATTAATCTGATGATCTGTGGCCTGTGGCCTGTTGCATGAAGCTAGCTGAACAAACTCTGAGTTTCAGAGTAGGTTTAGAGTTGACAAATCCAGACAAATCCAACCAATCAACTGTTGCACAACACTCAGTATAAACTTTCTCTGTCAACTCAGGTTTAATCCAGAGTTTGCGATTAACTCTGAAGCGCGTGAACCTGAAAGCCAATCACACAAACATGGAGAGCGTCAGTTTGATTCACTTCTCGCGAGAGAGCCTTCTCTTCTGAAGATAAAGAGATCGTTATGAAAAATATCATGAAATGAAATGCATTTACAAAGCAGGAATAAACACTTCTGCTGCAGCGAAAGATTGAGAAGGCAGCTGAAAGAAAATATCTGACTATATCAATGCATGTCAATCAATATGCCTAATTTCAAGATTAGTTTGAACAAACTCTGGTTTTTCGGGCTCATGAAAGTATATTTAAAAAATACATAATTTAATATCCTGAATTTGTAGTGTATTTAAAGTTAAATTTGAGTATATATTTTAAGTTTACTTATTCATCCTTGGAATTCATTTGATTACTTGTGCTTATTTATTTCACTAATGCATTAAAAGTCCCTTTTTTAATATATGCAGTGTAGCCTGTAATTTCCAAATATGAGTAAATATGTTTAATAAGTTTACACTGTCAGAATCATCAGAATCAGAATCAGAAAGACTTTTATTGCCAGGTATGTTGTTTACACATACTAGGAATTTGTTTTAGTGACAGAAGCTCCACAGTGCAACAGAGTAACAGCGACAAGACAAGACATAGATAATATAAAGAATAGAAGAATAATATATAAGTTTACAAGATAGACAAAGTGCAAAAAAAGCAAAAAACAATATATAATATAGACAATTTTTTATGTAATATAGACAATTTTACAGTCGTACCCACAAATCTAAACAACACACCAGCAGCACAAGTAACGTTACATGAAAAAAATATGTTGAGTGGTTAAACTTGAGACTTATCGAAATTCAAATGTCTGTAAAGTGTTGAATGCTTGACTATGTAACGAAAACAATATCGACACGCCATACTGATACAGTTCCCTGCTGCTAATCCTCATTTACTGTTCAACAATAGCATTGGTTCAATGTAGGATTCAGACAGACTATTGTAAACGTGAATATAAAGTTGATAATGCTGTCTGACCTTTTGTATATTCTGTTAACAGATGCTGTTCTTCACGAGTTTCTGCAGTCTCTGTGTAAGCGGCCATCAGACACAATAATGAGAAGATCATCAGAAAATTGAATATTGGTCCAATAATTTTTTTTTCTTTAATGAAAAACATGGTAAGTTTTGCCGAAACCATGTTAAGTTTAAATAAAAACCATTGGATTTGTTAATGAAATATGTCTCTTCATTAATGATGTTGTTACATTTGATTTATTTTAATGGCCTTGAAAACAAATGCATTCAAATTTGGGAAAATGTCGCCTAAGTCATTCTTTAAACTGTATTTAAATGATAGCACAATTATAATACTGTATTGTGTGAATTATGTAATGCAAAGTACAGTAGTCAACATCATGTAACTACATCATATTTGGTCTTTTTTGACAGCTAATAAACTGAATAGAATTGTGGTGAACTTATAGAGATTAAAGTGTACTAATGTAGAGTCGTTAAACACTTCTTGTTGCACACTAGTGCATAAGCACTGGTGAAATCTTTTTTCACTGTTCGAAAACACTATTACTTTAACACCTTAAACTCTTCGTCATGATCCTCAAACTTTTCTTCAACAGGTGCATTATCCTGCTGGAAGAGCCACTTCCACCTGTGAACACAAAGGTATTGCCCTGGCCTCCAAAATCCCCAGATCTCAATCAAATTATGCATCTGAAGATGTGCTGAACCAGCCAGTTCAATCCACGGCAGCTCCACCTTACAACCTAAAGGACTTGCAAATGTCTTGATGTCATTAATGTCATTTTCTCCACAGGGAAACTGATGTTTAAAGATAACTTATAAACCTTTAAAGGCAACTATGAGCTACAAGGTTGATAATCGATGGTATTTGCTTCAACTTTATCCAAATTAAACAGATTCCTCCATCTTAATATCAGATCTCATATTTCTTCTCACACTGTCTCTAATCTGAACTAAGAGGCTTTTGAGTTTGCAGTGAAAATCTACTTGCACCATCTAGTGGTCAAAGAGGATAACAAATCTTCTATGTCTTGAATTAAATCTTCAGAATTGACCAGCATACACTAATTATGTTCCAAATATCAGCTGAATGTAAGTTAATTGGAGTTTCTATATTTAACCCCTTATTAATTAGAAGCTAATTAAAACAACAGCACAGTGTTTGACATGGAACAGTTTATTACATCCACTGAACTCCTTACTTATATTGAGTTAAACTTGATCTCTTTGTTGTGGTGGATGAACAGAAAGAGTGAATAAAACAATAAAGCTTTAAATCTACTGAACATGTCCTCTAACAAAAGTGTTTCAATTATAACACTATTTTTTAAATAATCGTGTGTGTGTGTGAGAGAGAGAGAAAGAGAGAGAGATAGTGTAAATCATATAAAAATTGCAGGCTTTCTAATAAAAAGAATCAATCAGTATGTTATTTTGTTGTTGTTGTTGTTGTTAAAGGGTTAGTTCACCCAAAAAATGAAAATTCTGTCATTTATTTCTCTATTTAATTCTCATGTTGTTCCACACCCTGTAAGACCTTCGTTCATCTTCGGAACACAAATTAAGATATTTTAGTTGAAATTCGATGGCTCAGTGAGGCCTATTCAAGGCATTACACAAGGGCAGCCAGTATTAACATCTGGATCTGTGCACAGCTGAATCATCAGACTAGGTAAGCAAGCAAGGACAACAGCGAAACATGGCAGATGGAGCAATAATAACTGACATGATTCATGATAACATGATATTTTTACTGATATTTGTAAACTGTGAGACAAGACTGTCGTTATTTTCATTTTTAAACACTTGCAGTCTGTATAATTCATAAACACAACTTCATTCTTTATAAATCTCTCCAACAGTGTGTAATGTTAGCTTTAGCCACGGAGCACCATCAAACTCATTCAGAATCAAATGTAAACATCCAAATAAATACCATACTTACGCGATTAGACATGCTGCATGACGAAAACTTTGTAAAGATCCATTTTGAGGGTTATATTAGCTGTGTGAACTTTGTTTATGCTGTTTAAGGCAAGCGCGAACTCCAGGGGCGGGAGCACGAGAATTAAAGGGGCCGCAGCCTGAATCGGCGCATTTATAATGATCCCCCAAAAAAAATTTATAAAAAAAAAACTATGGGGTATTTTGAGCTGAAACTTCACAGACACATTCAGGGGACACCTTAGACTTATATTACATCTTTTGAAAACACGTTCTACGGCACCTTTAATGAAATCATGTGACTTTGGCGCTCCAAATCCCTGATTCGAAACAAAAGATTCATAAAGCTTCATGAAGCAGTGTTTTAAAATCGCCCATCACTAGATATTGTTGAATAAAGTCGTTATTTTGTTTTTTTGGTGCAGAAAAACTATTCTCATCGCTTCATAACATTAAGATTGAACCACTGTAGTCACATGAGCTGTTTTAAATATGTCTTTAGTAGCTTTCTGGGCATCTGAAAGTGTTAATGATCTTGCTGGACCTGAAGGCCTGAGTCATCAGATTTCATCAAAATATCTCAATTTGTGTTCTGAAGATGAACGAAGGTCTTACGGGTGTGGAACGACACGAGGGTGAGGAATTAATGACAGAATTAAATTTTTGGGTGAACTAACCCTTTAATTTTGTTGCTAATCAATTTTAAAGAATGTTTTAGGAGATGCATTTCTGTTGTGAAGTTTCAATGAAAAGGATTAAATGGATAAAGAGATGAACACTGATTATCTCTGTGATTTTACTGATTATATCTATCTCTGATCACCATTAGTGAAT
Source organism: Anabarilius grahami (assembly GCA_003731715.1). Lineage (NCBI taxonomy): Eukaryota > Metazoa > Chordata > Actinopteri > Cypriniformes > Xenocyprididae > Anabarilius > Anabarilius grahami. The sequence continues at coordinate 119,413 of RJVU01079547.1, forward strand.
CGACCTTTCAAACTCATTTTCATTTTCACTTTAAATCATCTGCTGTTGTTGACTGTCAGAATGTTGAATGTTGCACATCAACCAAAAGACAATCTGATCATTGTTTCATAGATTTATTTGAATAACAAGTTTCTCTGCATCTCCAGGATGCACATTTAATTAACCTTTTCACAGACTGGCATGATGTGTTTTAACAAGGTTTTTATATATATATATTTTTTCTTTTCTTTTTTTCATTTAAGTACATGTATAACACACTTTATATTATTTTTCCTCATCAATTACAAGAAACTAGTTAACGCTGATGTGAGGGTGTTTCTACCCCAGTGATGGTAAAAATGACATCTTTCTCTCTTCTGACTGCCGTAATCAATCTCACTCTATTTTTTTTTTATCTTTATGAGACTTGTAAAACAGTATTGTGGAGTTTTTCTTTAGCTATTTGAGAAAATGGGAACACAAAAAAATATATTTAATGTATTCTCTCATTCACGGCTACAGAAGTTTACACAACTATGATGATTTCTGCTTCTGAGAAACCTGGAAAAGGGTCTGTGCTGTGTATAGTTCAGTCCAGTGCTGTTACAGTACACATTTTAAAAAGCTTATTTAGAAAAACAATTAAAATCATTATAGAAAATTTTTTTTTAAATTACAGAAAACAGCAGCACAACATGCTTCTCACTTCTGCACTGTATTGTGCTAAACTTTGAAAGAAGCTCACCATGAAAAGTGTTTAACATGTAAAATACTATGTTTAACAATTTTAAATGGATGGAAGTACCTATGAATTTAAATAACATTATACAAAAATATAATACAACAATATTCAAGCAGCAATATGGGGCAATGAAGGCACAGTAACAGGGAAAGAACGGAAAAGCAAACGATGAATCCCTCATGTTTATCATTTGACGTCACGAGTGAAGATGCTGTCGGGAGCTCGAGGGTCCAGAAGAAACTTCAGTGTTCTGTTTTCACAAAATAAAAACAAGATCAATTAATAAAGTCACAGTCGAAAAGCTTTATGAACTGAAGTATAGTAGCTGCTCAGTACTCAAATCACATTTATCATCTTAAATATTTAAATGACTACAATGATCTTGCTCAGTATTTTTGTCTTGTTTTCCAGTACAAATATCTGAACATTCAAAATTACACAAGCTTATAATTAAAACAAGAACAAATATCTGCCAATGAGAGACAGTCATTTCTCTTCTCCAGTAAATGTATCTTGATTTAAGAATGTTTAGATATTTGTGCTGGAAAACAAGACAAATTCTGAGGAAGAAATTATATTTTTTTGCAGCAATGTAACTTTGTTTCATCTCTGCTTCTGATGTATCAATATCTTACCTGACTCTTTGTCTTTGATACATCAGAAGGACACTTTACAGGTCTGTGTGGATCAGCAGAGACTGTGGATAAAAACATCTGATTATGTTCATAGTTCAAATACAGCAGATTAATTAATTCTACACATCCACAGACAACATTAGAACAAGGGAATAAGGAGGAAGATGTGATCAATTGGGTGAGAAAAGGTCTGATGCTTTTCCAGGAGATGTGAAAGCTTTTCATACATATGCTAATAATAAAAGATCAATATTGGTTTTAGATGGGTTTCATGATTCAGAATACCATGAAATTAATGAAGTTAAATGAATGTTATAGAACTGTCCTCACATCAGGACACAGGTGTGAAAGAGTTAATCACAACATTAATCACCAGGAGCAATTTATGGTTACTTTATTTCAATGGTCCACTTTAGACATTCTACTAACTATAAGTAACTTTGCACTTACATGTAAACTAACTCTCAGTAGGTTAGGATTAGTAGGAGTAGTTGACATGTAGTTGGAAAGCTACTTATAATTAGTAGAATGTCTAAAGTGGACCATCGAAATAAAGTGTTACCCAATGTTAATTTTTATTTCCAGTTTCCACTAGTGAAATGTATATAAATATGAACACTTTTGAAGTTTTATACTTTAGTAACAAGAGCAGCTGTGATGATCAAAAGATTCCCTAAAAATGTGGTTCTCAACTGGTTTGGCCATGGGACCGACATTTTCCTAAAGTCCCTAGTTTGTTTGTTTTTTTGTTTTCTTAAGGAATTTTACCTAATTCTTAATAAATAAATAAATATATAGCCTACAAGAATTATAATAATTTAGCTTTTAAAAACCAAGCAAATTTATTTAATAAAAATGGTTGACTTCACTTTAACATAGGCCTAACATAAATTGTAAGAATATGACTAATACTGATGAATAAACAGTCCCAAAGTAGTTTTTTTTTTTTTTTTAATACAATAAAGTTAGTAAGTTGGGATGAGGCACCAGACATTTAACCCTCTATGGTACGTAATATGATATCAATGAGGAAAAAATTATTTGTGTTGTTTTTCCTGCTTAAAATTTGACACTTTAACAATATCAATAAACATTTTCATAATTTTTTTAATTTATTTAATTTTTATAAGTTTGTTGCCTCAATGGAAAAATGTAAACATTTGGCATTTTCATGTAGAAAAAAGAAATATATTTATTGAAAACATCAATTTCTTTAACTAGACACTTAAACAAACAAATGTATCCAGTTTTTAATGTATTAAAATATTTATATTTAATAAAAAGTAAGATTTTATATCCAGCTGTTGCCCTCAGGCAACATTGTACCAAACCATCATATTATAATGTTATTATATCAAGTTATCATATCCATCCTCGTCCTCATCTCCATCTTCTCTCTCACCCTCCCTCTCTCCCTGACAGATTGTCACTATGATTTGATCTTCCTCATCACAGTATGACCCCTCATTAACTCCTCATCCTCACCCTCATCAGCTGACAGTGCTACCTGTGTTTTATACCTTTCTGAAGTGCTATAGAAAATGTGCAGATCATAATATATGCAGATATAGTATGTGAATTACTATTCTCATAAGTGCATTACAAAATCATGTGAAAATGGAAAAATATTTAGATAATTCTCACTCTTTTCCTTACAAATATAATACATTTGTGTTCAAACCTATTATGCCTGTATGGCCTTATGCGATTCCATGATGGTACAATGTTGCCTTGAGGAAACAGTTTTTTGTTATTTTCTCTAAAACATTTGATGATACATAATGTAAAGTTCTTAAAAATACTTCTTTACTTGCCAGTGAAGGGGACTCATATTTTTTGTGGGTGATTAAATGGATACAAACAAGTGAAAAAAGCACTTTTCATTGGAGAAAATATGGAGTCATGTGACGTGCACATGTGCTGAAATAGGACACAAAATGGACCCCTGTTGGTCATGTTTTGGACTTTTTTGCACTTTTATTGATTAGTATTTGAGTTATTCTGTCCTGAGATA
>RJVU01079687.1:0-27593 GCA_003731715.1 Anabarilius grahami
CAGTAACAAGCTGATGGACGGTAGAAGACAAGCTTTCAATTTGCTGTGCTATAACGGCAGTTGTCTTGTCAATAGCTGAAATTTTCTGGAACATCTCGTCTCGAAAATCGCGAATGACCGCCAAAATTTCAGAGGACGTGTCATCACGCTTACTGTACTCTCTCAGACTTTATTTGACTGGGTTTTAAGGGGGTGTCGGGAAGAGGAGTAGCTAGGAGGTCACAAATTTTGGGTTGAGAGTTTGTTCGTCGTCTCTTCGCACTTCGATGCGTTTAATCAACAATAGTGTTGGGACGGTTGATACCGGGGCTCCGATGCTCCGACGCAGTTTTCAAAGCACTATTGTATCACACTGTACCGATGCTTGTATCGAAATGACAATACCACGTGATTAATGACGTTTGAAGCTTCAAACGTCATGCAGTATCGGAAAGTCGAGACAGCTGGTTTGAAAACATTGGCGCTTCAGCTGATGCATAAAAGGAAAATGCATTTAATCATGTTTTATTGCTGTGGTCTCAGAGACCCTGAACAGAACATAAGGGTTAAACAGCTCACCCAAAATATTTTTTCAACTACTCATGTCAGTTATGATCACATCGTTGTATATTATTGCTCAATATGTGAATCCGTTGACCATGCAGGTTACACATGTCACGAGTGGTGGTCTCATTGTCACAAATTAATTTAGATGAGATTACATCAGATAAAAACAGATTCAAGACAAGAGTGATTCCATTCCGTATGTCACGGACTTGAAGCTTTGGTCACGTGCTTTTTCAAACCGTACGTATCTGCTCCGAGATGATTTAGATATGGTGAAGAAAACAAGTCTGACCACCAGATGTTTAACACACTGTGTTAAAAGCTTCGAGTAATGAACCATTTTTCGGCACAATTTGATGAAAGCCTCAAACACCTCAGAAAGCCTCGGTTTCCCATCACTAATCAACAATCTCGTTTATTTGTTCATTCATATAAAATATATGAGCTATGTTGGTTGTAATACAGTCCAATATAAAAACTTTCCAGACGACACTTCAGAAACACCACCTCCATCTTACCGCCATCTTGGCCCGTTTCTACGCTAGTAAAACCGGAAATGGAGAGTAGGCGTCATTGAAAGGCGGCGCATGAGGAGAGACATTACATTGTTTAAAATTGCACATTTCTCTGAATTTAAACATCGTTGGAAACATTTGGGATAATGTAAGTAGCTACACAAGTCAACAAAATATGTAACTCTGAATTCATGGTTTGGGGATATTTTAATCCAAAATTCTTACATATTGTGCCTTTAAGTGGGCTGAAGTGTTTTGATGAGAGACACGCTTTTAACACTATAAGCACAGAAATTAATAACATACCTGCCACCATTTATAGATATTGTCAGGAAGCACGCTGTTATTGAGAGAGAGCAGAGGTGGGACATCTGGTCTGAAGCGTTCGGTAAACCACTCGTCGTCACTTGCAGCCAAACACCGCTCCATACAGGCACAGGGTTCTTCATGAAACAACCGCTCCACTATGCTGTTGTTCATTAAATGTTTGAACTGATCATAAGGAACTTTACATATGGTCACAGAACTGATGACAGCAGTCAAAAGAACCACGAAGATGATCTTCATGTGTTTACAAGACCGCATTTTGAATGCTGAAGGGGTTCTCTGATGTTGGGTTGGTTTAGATTGAGGTTTAGGTGATTCCTGAACATGAGACCAGCTGCAATAAATGACAATAAAAATAAATGATTAATGAAAACCATTAATTAGGGTAATATAGGGTTAGAGGGACAGTAAAGGCGAAAAATTCCTTGCTTTTCAATGTAAGTGTTACCATGATGTCTAATTCTACTTTATAAAAACCTAGAGCTTTTTTTGTTCCACTGACCTCGCGTTTAACAGCAAAAGCTCGTTCTGTGTGAACAGCATAGACTGTAAAAAAAGATGGACGACGCGACGCCGCTTCCTCCCATTGTATTGAACTGAAGCCAAAACGGACGCCGATGGGCGCGGACACGTTACGCAAAAACGTCAAAAAAAAAAAGAAGTTTGGAGCCTGGGCATGCGCAGAATCGTCAGTGGAGCCCGGAGGCAGAGTCGCGGTATCAAACTTCCGCCCAGACGACTGCGTCATCATTGATGTATTTTAAATAGGCTATATAAATTATACACAATTTAAAAATCTACCTATAAAATAATAGGCTATTCTGTTTCTAGAGCAATAATATTTTTGAAACAGCAAATTCAGTAGATAAACTCAATATAATATGCCACTAGAAACAACTCTAAAAACGTTCATAAACGGTCCTGCCATTTTAAATAAAGGGTTAATCTAACGTTACAGGGGATCGATTGCTGTAGGCAGTGCTCTATAATTTATTAGAGTAGGCTATCATTAGTTTTATCCTGCTAATTATTATTTTAGACCCATAAAAATAATTAGCCAGATAACGATCCCCTGCTTTTTCCCGTCATACTGAACTCTAGGCGTGATATCTTAACTAATAACATTTATTAATTGGCTTATAAAGCCCACATTTAACATTACCGAGAAAAGTTCAGTGAATTGTCAGATCCTGTAGGTCAGTTACAGTTTATGTAACAACCCATTTTGTCTGTGTGAAATAACACAGAAATTGAAAATTAATAGTTAGTTCAGTGGCGGCATACTGGTCTGTCAGAGAGGGGAAGCTCATTTTCGGCCTACATCATAAAATTGTCTATTTATTTAAAAGTAAATTCTGCCCTACGTTCCTTTTCAAGAAAATGGTCTGTGACCCTGTCGTACCAACTAGGAGTCTTTTCAAGTAAAAAAATATTAAACTCTGTAAAACTGAAACAAGTAATGTGGTGTATAATTGTGTGAAATGTATGATGAAAATCAAGCAATTTCGCCAAGCAAATATCAAAGAAATAGGTTGCAGCAGTTTTTATTTCGACTGAACTTGAGAAATCCGCGATGGGACTGAGCGCGAATAGCTTCAGTGATTCCTTATAGTACAGAATCGCTGTCAGTCAAAAGGAGATGCAGTCTTTCGACAGACCCTCCAATCATCACGCAGAAGCTCGGAGTCCGGGCCAGCCCACTCCCCATTCACTCCCAGAGACGCTGAGCGTCCGTGGGCGGGACATAATCGCAGCGTTTATCCAATGACCGTCTAGTTTCGAAGCGCTGAAAAAAACCGTTCAAAGCAGCCCCATTGAAGTCAATGGACGCTGGGCTTCAATAGGGAAATGCACTGTGACGCTGCGGGAATGTATGAGAAGGAAATCGAGTCAGCCGACCTGCTATATGTAACTGATTCTGAACCAACTCGTCTTTGAGATGAACGTTTTCTAACGCATTTTTAGTCAATAAAATGTTAATACAATAGTACATATTTGACCATTAATTTTGTGACATTATAAGGGAAGCCGAGCTTCCCTTGCAGTCTTAAAGAAATCGTCCCTGTTAGTTATATATCTTCAATCTCCCCCTTGAAGCACCGACAGTCCTCAGAGCAGCTGTCAATCAACTGTGAATCAGGACGACACGCCCCGTTTCTATAGCACCAAACTGCTAGCTAAAATCAAACTTGTCACAAAAACGAACAATTGAATATAAATCAGCTTGATAACAACTACCTCAAATGAACAAAACCATCTTTCGGAAAATTTTATTTGAAGCATAACTTAAAAATAAATTTTCACTGAAGTCTCATTCGTCTGCATTGAGAGGGCGGGGTTTATGACATGTACTGCATCCAGCCTCCAGGGGGCGATCAAAGAGCCCGCAGCTTCACTTTTCAGTACATATGAGGCACACCCCGTGAACAGGTGTTGTGCCGAATTCTGACCCCGCCATTATTACCCCAGTTGGCCTGCAGGTTTAGGGTTAGGCAACCAGGTAGCAGCCTCAACGTGGGGGTTCAAATTAAACAGTTCAAAACACCGCCCATAAGAGCAGTTCTACGAGATTTGTAATTCATCTTTCTTAAATTACGATATCAAGTCAGAAAGCCTACAGAGCCCCTAAAGGGACATGGTGGTAGAAAAAAAAATGGGAAGGAAGGAAATTTTTCGTGGTAGTGGAAAAAAATTTGGGATGGGAGGAATTTTTTTTTTTCAAATCTTTTGCGTTCCCTCGCAAAGATTGCGTTCCCTCGCAAAGATGTTTTGCGTTCCCTTGCAAAGATGTTTTGCGTTCCCTCGCAAAGTTATAATCGTTCCCTTGCTGTGAGTTCGGACAAACGCTTCCTCTTTAATGTCCCGCTGGCTGGCAGTAGTGTTTCAATTAGTAACATACGTTAATAATGCACACAAATAATGCGCGGCTCATAGAGTTTGAACTTGTTGGACTCAAAAATGAAGAAATGCAGTCAGTGCTTATGTCAAGCTAGCCTGGATGCCAGCCGAACTTAGCCCCGCCCACAACATTTTGAGGTCGGGGAGTTCGGTCTGGACTCGATCCGTAGAGGAGTAATTATCCCCGAACAGAAACTGTTCGGACCAATCACATTGTCAGGGCGATGATTGACAGATTATCACCAGAAACGTAATCAGCCACGTCATCAAAGAGCGCTTGGGTTGAATTAGTTTACAACAATGATGGCTGGTGTTGAAGAACCTGAAAAACTGAGATGTGTAGATTCCGCCATCGCGTCCGTTATAGAAGACATCGACAGCGCATTCATTTTAAAAGAGGAACAGAGGTACGCCATCAAGGCATTTGTCGGTGGGAAAGATGTCTTTGCTAGCCTGAAGTGGTCATACTCAATTTGTGTGCAGTTGAGTTCTGTTGACAACTATGCGTCGCTCAACACACGTCACTTATTCTGTAGCTCTGATTGGTTGTAGGTCTATCCAATTGAGGTCTTTCCTGGATCGGTTGAAATACGCCCCCATAATCAAAGCCCAATGGAGCAGTATCAGACTCATATTCGAACTAGAATTGAGTATGACCACGTCAGGCTAATGTCAAGCAGTTCAGTTGGCAATATATTCACAGATTCGAGCTTCCCGGATTAATAATTGTTAAAACACAAATGCAGCTACTTCCAATCATAGTAACCTAGACAACAAGCTACAACAACCCAATTTTCCTCAAATGTGCTTTATAATAAATTGGTCTATGAGCAGGCGGCGGAGATACACGTCTGAAGGGACCGTCTGAAAAGTGCAAAACCCGAAACCCTTTTGCTCATTTAATATTACGAAAAATATTCAATAACTTCACTGTAACACACTGTACTGTCACCAAATTCAGTTCATACATCACTGCTCTCCTGCTGGTTATAGTACTACAACACTTAGTTTGGCAAGTAGCACATAAAGGCCTTCTTTACACAAATGATGTTGGTACACAGCTTACATACTTAGAACAGCTTTTGCATGATAATTGCTTACTGGATTTGATGGCATTACAATTTATTTAATATTTTTACTAATAACAGTGGAGTTATTATTATATTATTTTATTTAATAATCAATAACGTTATGCATTTAAAAAAAAAATCTAACTAAGTGTTGGGTTTTGCACTTTTCAGACGGTCCCTTCAGACGTGTATATCCGCCGCCTGCTCATAGAGACCAATTTATTATAAAGCACATTTGAGGAAAATTGGGTTGTTGTAGCTTGTTGTCTTGGTTACTATGATTGGAAGTAGCTGCATTTGTGTTTTAACAGTTATTAATCCGGGAAGCTCGAATCTGTGAATATATTGCCAACTGAACTGCTTGACATAAGCACTGACTGCAGTGCATTATTAACGTATGTTACTAATTGAAACACTACTGCCAGCCAGCGGGACATTAAAGAGGAAGCGTTTGTCCGAACTCACAGTAAGGGAACGATTATAACTTTGCGAGGGAACGCAAAACATCTTTGCGTGGGAACGCAAAACATCTTTGCGAGGGAACGCAAAACATCTTTGCGTGGGAACGCAAAAGATTTGAAAAAAAAAAATTTCCTCCCATCCCAAATTTTTTTCCACCACCACGTAAAATTTCCTTCCTTCCCATTTTTTTTTCTACCACCATGTCCCTTTAGGGGCTCCGTAGAAAGCAGACATTCAAGCAGAACTGGTTTTCTTGTGTGATATGCTGATAAAGCATCTGATTCGAGCAGCTGAACACAAAAAGCTTCTGTTATCTTTCTGTTTTCATTAACCTAATGTTCTGCATTTTCTGAATTCTACAAAAAAATAATGCGTTTGTCCATGTTTGTGTCAAATATGGACAAACCCCAACCGTTGGTTAAAAATTACAAATTTTAAACATAGGCTATTTTAAGATAAAGGTTGGGTTTGTCCATATTTGACCCAAACATTGATTGAAACAACCCATCATTTTTTAGAGCGATGTTTCGTTCCTCATTTTATTTTATGTATGTATGTATGTTATTTATTTATTTATCTGTATAACAGTGCTCGAATATAGCCTATTATGTAACGTTGTATTATAGCCTATACAATAATATTAATTCTTCTAATTCAACACATGTAAAGATGAATTCTTATGACATACCATTTTCAGCAGAGGCTGAACTAAGGTTTTATGTTCACTGAAGCTAGCCGCTAATCTAATTACAACCCCGAACTTCGTATGCAAAAGAGGGACTACAAATCTTTAATTACTGCATTTAAAAAATTACTAGGAAAATGTAATTAAAATAAAACATTTACTCACTTTCTTGCCTTTAAATAAAACTGTCCATCTGTGAATCCAGCGTTGTTTGCCTCTCTGTGTACCGAGATCTGATTCTCAGGATTGTGTAAGAGGGTGTTCAAATGTGAACTAGAGCAAGGACCTTGTCAACCTGACTTTTCGTGAGAACTGATAGGCCTAAATGAGTTTTTCAGTTTTATCGAAAATTAATGACATCCACGGTGTGGGACAAACTTATTTTTATTCCCATCATCATCATTAAATAATTCACAAATTCAAGTGATCAGGCTCAAAGACCACAATTTAATTTATATTTTAAAATAATACTAAAAATTATTAAACATTTGTTCTTACCCTTGGACTGATTATTTTTTACAGTAGGCCTTCCCTAGTAGCTACTATAAATAAAGTACTTTAATTTAAATTAAAGCCTAATGTCACTGTCTGCAGTTTTACAAAAAAAAAAGAAAGAAAGGAGGGAGGGGAAAAAAAGCAAATGCGTGTGCAACACGTTCTCACTCCCAACAAGTCACATATTGACGCTTGGCTTGCCTTTATGAAATGCTGGGTGTGAGTAAATAAAGAGTTAGTTGCTCCAGCATATAGAAGTAGCCTATTAATATTTATAAAATCATTTCTACACTCGTTGCTCGTGTGATGCTTAATTATATCATATTATATAGGCTAAATATGAGACAAAAACTCACACGGGTATTTTTGCCCTAATATAATTAGTTTTTGAGTTCACATCACAAAATGTATTAAGTTGAATTAACTTTTTTAAAGTTTTAAGTAAAATGAACTTATTTCATTTAGTGAATTTCACAGTTGGGTTTTACAGTGCATATACCTGCAATCTATAGGTTCTATCACGCAGTGAGTTGTTGCCCTGTATGTTCACCTCAATCAACTGAAACGTCAGATAGGTCTGGGGCGGGTGCGTTAAATGCTTTTATAATTTTAACGCGTTTTTTTTTTCGTAACTAATTAATTAGCCTAATTTAGCGCATTAAATCAAAAGCCCTAGTCGGCGTGTTTATTATCTGTGAGCAAATGGTTTCTGTTCAATTCACCTTTTTCAGCACGCCCATACCTCGACCTCCCTTCCCCCTGTTGTGTAACACTGTTTTGAAAACAAGAACATTTCACCTCAAAGCATTTTCAAAGCAATTCTCGTAAGCACACTTTCCTTAGGTTACATTTTTCAAAATGCTTTTATACCAAGAACCAGAAGCATGCATTGGCTTTTTATTTTAATAGTATTTAGATCTAATACTTCTAATACTCTTGGTAATACTCATTTTTGGCAGTATCAATCGGGTGTGATCAGGTAAAACCAGTCCCACTAGTTGAGGAACAAACATGAAGTCCTCTGATTTGGGGAGGCTTCGAGCACTCATTCCTGAAAGATTCAGATGACAAGAAATAAAACATATTGCTGAGTATATTTCTTGCCCATAATATATTTATACAGACTTCACTAAAACCTGTCAACCTGACCTTCTGATCAATTTGGTAAGTTTCACCCTTTATACTACGGTAATTAAATTTTGTCTTATATATACCAGTCAATTTGCACTTAAATTCGATCTGTATAATCAAGTTAACGTTTTTGCCTCTGAAATGTANTCAAAACATTAATTAACCCTCTGGTGTATTATTAAATAATGCAAATAAAATAAAAGTCTTATTCACGTCAAAACTATATAGCCTACTAAATTTTCCCCCCAAAAGGACGCATTTTTAAATTAATGATGCGTATTTTTTTTATTATTATTTGAGAACAACCAAAGCGGTGTCGAAGTTACATTGCACTTTTACTATTACTTTGAATTGAATTACTTATCGAAATTCTAGTTTACAGTGTGAGAATTCACACAGAAAGGACAGAAATTACCGTGACGACAAGTTATACATGATTATGATGACATTTTTACAGTGCGGGAGTTTGAACTTTAGCCACACAAAGACTGTCATTTAAAGCTATGCCGCTATATGTAAATCATGTATCAGAAGATTAAAATGAAAACTGACACAACTTTATTTGTCCAGGGAAAATGCTCACGCAAAAGATGAGTGTCTTCAGCAGACTGACGTCTCGCTTCATCATCTTGCCTTTAAGTTTCATGACCATCTTTCTTCTGTACACTCAAAACGCCCCGATGGACGATACCATATACTCATACGATGATTTAATCTTCGAACCTTCATGCTCCTGTAAAACTTGCATCATGGGATTTATGGACGATGACTGGTTCGTTTATCGTTACAATCCCACTATTCCAGCCCTGCTCAACAGAAGAAACAGCTTGCTACATAGAGACGCATACAGATGGTGGAGGGTAAGACTTTAAAATATTAAAGGCGGGGTCCTATGATTCACTGTACGCCGAATAAACTAAATAAATAAAGCCTATTTTCTTATATATAGATATATATACATATATGTGTGTGTGTGAATATTTCATACAGTAAAACGTGATAGCCCCATTAAGTTAACTTATTTCTTCTCTTTAACTCCAATTGTGATGACAAGTTTTGGATTTTGAACTCAAGTTAGTAAGTTTTCAAAAATTAAACTTACCCTATGTCTTGACTATTTGTGAGTTGAAACAAAGGTGATCTTCAGTTTTATGGCAGCAGGTTTCTAAGTTCAACCACCAGGAAATATTTTACAATAGCAGTATTCGATTTATGAGTTCTTTTCATTTTACATATTCTGTGCCAAAATAAATACTGTGTAGTTTCTAAATTTTCGCAAATTCATCAGGAAGTTAAGCAAAGTAAAACTATACATACAGCCTGAGGGATGTCCTGATGGGAAAATGAAAATAAAATCATCCTATCTTGATGGTTTTTGCATGATGAGATCATTGTCTTGATGCTAATTTGCATCTCTTTAAATATTTGTAAAGGGTCTACAACCATCAACGCTCAGAGTCAACTACACAGAGGTGGTGGACCAGTTGTTTTCTCTGTTCCCCGATGAAGAACACTACTCAGACGCTGGTCCAGATCGCTGCAGAACCTGTGCTGTGGTGGGGAATTCTGGGAACCTCCTGGGATCCCACTATGGTCAACTAATAGACAGCCATGACTTAGTCATTAGGTATTAGAAGAACAGATTATTACACAGAATACATCTCATAAATGTTCTCTACAGCAGTGGATCTCAACCCTGTTTGTGGTATAGGAATAATCTTCTTTTTATCTCAGGATAAATAAAGGCCCGACAAAAGGTTATGAGAAGGATGTGGGGTCCAAGACCACTCACCGGATTCTGTATCCCGAGAGCGCTGTGGACTTGGAGAACAACACCCATCTGGTGCTTTTTCCCTTTAAGATTCGTGACATGCAGTGGCTCATAAGCACCTTCACCACTAGACACATCACACGGTGAGCACTGTTTAATAAAACAATTAAATAATTATGAAAGCAAGCAAATGATTATCTATATCTTCATTTTGCCATCATTTTGTTCCTCAGCACTTACACACGAGTCAAATCTTCAATCAAGGCAAACGAGAATAAGGTATCCGTGTCATTAAATCAATGTCAATGTTAAGCCCTATAATAAGCAGATATGTATGTCTCATAAATGTTTTGGTTTCTGTATAGGTGATGATCCTCCACCCTGCTTTTATAAAATACGTCTACGAGAAATGGCTGCAGAAAAATGGCAAATATCCTTCTACTGGCTTCATTACAGTAGTATTTGCCCTGCATATCTGTGATCAGGTAAAACTGTTTGCGTTGTTCACATGATGCTTGAGTTTATGATTGCTGATGTTATCCACATAGTTTCCGTATTTTAAAAGGGGAAAAAATAACTAGCTCATTAAATGCTATATACACTACAAAATAGTATGCAATAATAACATAGTCAGTGAATATGATTATATTTATTAAAATCATAAATGGATGCTGCTTTATTACATTACCTACTTGACATTACCTCCCCTACACTTTATTTCCACCATTAAATAAATACCTGCTAGGCATCTTATTTACACTTTTCAAATATTTTCTTAATTTTTATTAAAAATAGACGCTACTCCTAGGCCTAGCTGATATGCGATAAGAAAATGGAGAAGAATGAGTTCAGTAAAATGCAGAGACCAACTCAAGTGCTAGATCATTATCTTTGTTGATCCCGGAACAACATTCCAAACAACCAGTCAGATTTGAGCATAAGTTTACAGGGTTAGGTGCTTCTGCAGCATTCTTATTCACCTTTTGTTTCCCTCTGATTTTAGGGATATGGTAGGGTTAGTTTAGGGATAGGGTTAGAGTACTANGTTCACTGCTGTGTGTGTGCACTTGGATGGGTTAAATGCAGAGCACAAATTCCGAGTATGGGTCACCATACTTGGCCACATGTCACTTCACTTTCACACTTTCACTTTTGTTACAGTCTGTCTTTGCAAAATCACAGTGACCCTAACACCACCCACCTTACTCTCCACACCGCTGATCCTGTTATCAGCTGTATTTCTTTGGTAATTTTGTCTGTCTCAATCAGACAATGTGGGTGCAGTTAGTGTAAATAGCCCCTACCAACAAGGCGGGCTATTTGCACTTGGTGTAAATAGACACTCTTTAACCTTAATGATCATTTCCTTTTTAAATAACATTATTTTGTTTAGGTGTATGCTTTTTATCCCAACCTTCATATTCAATAATGTAAAAAGATGCACTTTTTTGCAGTAAGCTATTTATCTTATGTATTTATCTCAAAAGATTTACCAATTTATTTAGGGTTAAAACTTTTTAGTGAAAAAAAAAAATACTGAATGCACCATTAAGAAATATATGTATAAATGCACCGTTATGGAATGATATTTGAATAGCTTTCAACACAGTTTAAATCCCAGTGTCATATTGCCGCCAGCTAGAACCCCCTGAAATGACAAAACTCCTGACAGCTCTGTCTTTTATGCAGGTGGATGTCTTTGGGTTTGGAGCTAAAAGTGATGGAACCTGGCATCATTACTTTGACAAATCTCACACTAACTTTAAAGGCGGACCTCATAAAGGAGACATTGAAAATACAACAATGCATCAACTTGTACACAGAAACAAGATTTCAATATATAAAGGGTACTGATAAAGAAAACAGTTCTTACATTTAATGAAGGATTTCAGGATGGATTCATGTCTGAGTGGAATGTAAAAATGTATAGTAAATGTTAATATTTTAATATAAATGTTGGCAATGTTTTGAGAGCTGTAGCAAATGCTGTAGAATTTCCTTTTCTTTTCTCTATTTAGATTATTGTATGTTGTTCATGTACTACTAAAATACTAATATATAAGACATCTGGAATGTTAGTTTATATGGATCACAATCTTGCATTGTAAAAAATTAATAAATAAAATGAAAAGGTTGAGCCCTTCAAAATGCATGCCCTTCAAAAATCATAGGCATGTTCTTTCATTTCAAAGTTCTTTCGAGAAAGCAATGTAACATGAAAATCAAGTTTTTAAAGTCGTTCATATGCCTATGTGCTGTTTTTAATATGCTTTAAGACAAACTATGTGTAGATTCATAAATCAACGCCATTGCTGAGTATTTTCTCCTTAAAACTGCAGTAAACCACAGACAGTCTCAAAAATGCAGTTTGAAATCGCCCTTGTTCTCTCCCAGCAAACATTCGGACGTCTATTGACCGTTGAAAAGACGTCCGTCCGACACGTCCCGTCATGGTTGAAAAATAGTTCCAAAATGAAAGTTGAACAATGAAAGTTGAACCGACGTCTTTGACGTCTTCTGGACGTGAACTGCACGTCTTTTCTGCACGTCCATGGACGTCTAAATGCGTCGTCTTCTGGACGTCAAAATGCGTCGTCTACTGGACGTGTAAATGTGTTGCAGCATATTTTAAGTGTATATATAAGCCTGATTATAAAATAATCACACACCCATTGTGTAACATCGTGAAAGGCAATTAATTATGTCTCGAGGTTTAACTTGACAAAAGGTTCAAAATCGGTCCAGTCAGACCTGAACGTACATAAAAAAAATCCCGTGTACATCACAAACAAGAACACATTATTTGTGGACATAAGCAAAAAAGAAGCATGTTCGGATTTAGCACATTTTATTTTTTGGAACGGTTAACCAAATTAAAACAACAAGTACAAAATACTGAATTATATAAAGGGATAGTTCACCCAAAAATGAAAATTCTGTTATTTATTCACCCTCATGTTTCAAACCTCTATACCTTTCTATGTTCTGCTGAACACAAATATATTTGGAAGAATGTTTGTAACCAAGCAGATCTCACAACCCATTAACTACTATTATAGAAAAAAATTATTATGATAGTTAAGGCGGCGAGATCTGCTTGGTTACATTCTNTAGTCTTGCTTGACGAGACGTGTAAACGACGTCAGTGGACGTCTATTCACAACCTCTTAAAACCCTCTTAAAAACTACTTGGTGCACTTTAATTAATTGTTGCAGTATTAACCAAGGTGTAATCACAGCTTTTGCATATTGAACAAGGATTTCACAGAGGGTCATGATGGACGTGTAATGCACGTGTAAAAGACGTCACCTAGTGACGTCCTCTCACAACCGATTTACAACAGGGTATATATTGAACTACACGCAGCTAAAAGTCAAAGTAACAATTATATACATGCATCCCCATTGAACTATAGACATGTACAAACATATCTGAATGCATTTTTAGGGAAACGTTCTGTGTTACATATTTTTGCCGATTTATGCCGTCCTACCGCGACTATTTTTGGCCGGGGACACGACGTCGCCGTCGGACAAATGTTTGCTGGGCTATGTCACAAATATGTTGTAACCAATCTAGTCATCATGCGGGGTGGGCTTTAGGCCTATATCACTATGCTCTGAAGCTGGGGAGTCTGAAGAGAGGCCAGTTATTCCGGACCGGTCTATTTTCTGTTGATATGTGTATACTTAACAACATAGCGGATGAATTATGTGTATTAGGCTATATTACGATGTTGTGATGAACTATCGCCAGAGAAACGCGCTGCCATCTTTATAATGTTGTCTTTGAACTTCAGTTTTTCTTCTTCTTCCCTTTTTTGGCAGATTGCACCAATTTCGCGCATTACCGCAACCTACTGTGAACTCGATCCAGAGACTCTAACCACTACCTCAATTCCCATCCTCCCCCTCACAATGAAAATATGCTACAGCTCCTTGAATTAATAATTAATTCAAATCCTATTAATTAAATCTGTGTTCTCCAAATATTGAATTAACACTGCTCTGTTATTACTTTTCTGTTCTGGGTTTAAAGGCCAGAACACATCAAGCCGACGCCGATGAACTAGTGGCGGCGAAAGCAGACTGCAGGGTTGGCTCACGTCGGCTGCGTCGGGGAAAAAATGTGCTTGAACACACCGAAAGAACTTCAGCCGACTGTCAACTAGCACACGCGTTCTGCGCCTGCGTATAAATGAGATATCTGTCTATTTAAGCATATATATTTGTCTATATTCGTCATTCAAAAACGGAAAGCGAAACTATGACTGCATGTATTCAAACCATAAATAAAGCATGGCTTGCTTACCGTTTTGAATATCAATCATGCTGATCATGTTCTTTATTCCACTCCGCTCATGTTATTATGAAAATATTCGTGCATTTGAGTGCTCAGGTACGATGACGTAAAATTGGAACAACCTACTGTCTGTGGCGTCATGACTTATTTGCTTGCTTTCATAACTTTTGCTTATATTCTCGTGAACTGACTGGTTTGCTATACTACACAGCCAATCAGAGTTCTGTCTCTCGCCGACGGCCCGACGCCGATTCTACATGTCAAATTGGCCGAAAAAAAGCCGACGAGGACCAACTTCAACCAACGGTGTGGAACACACTGAGGAAACTTAGTCGGCCGACAAAGAAAAACTACCCGACGGCCGACCGTCGGCTTGGTGTGTTCCTGCCTTAACAGGTATCGCAAATTGATTTCAGAGTTAATGGGGCAGCCATGGCCTAATGGATTTGGCCTAGAGTCGGACTTGTAACCCAACCCAGCAAGCAATAGCCGTCATTTCACCGTCTCGGTTAACTATAGACCCGATATAGTCCGGCTATGTGTAACCCACTTTTAGCCAAAATAATCTTTCCTTTTGTTACATGTCGTTTTTGCCNACCTTCAATACCACGACTGAGGTGAGACCCTTGAGCAAGGCACCGTACCCCCAACTGCTCCCTGGGCGCCGCATCAAAGGCTGCCCACTGCTCCCGGTGTGTGTTCACTGCTGTGTGTGTGCACTTGGATGGGTTAAATGCAGAGCACTTGGCCACATGTACCTTCACTTCACTTCAAGTAATGAAAGTTATCGTGAGCATTGTAATGTTTAAACATTTGTCTTAACAAATGTCAGTAGCCTGCATAAGGCCTATGCCTTTCGCAACCTGGGCTGCGTTCCACTCCCGTTTTAGACATGCACTCGCGAACTTCCCTAAGCACTTCCCCTCGGGGGAATCCCTGCCGCCATTTTAAAGTGCGTTCCACTTTGTAAAGTAGACGAGGGAAGTTTATATGGACAGACCCTCGCTCTCTCGATTTTGTCCGAGGGAGCGAGACTACAGCTGTGTCTGAAACCGCCTCCCTATCCACTATATAGTCCACTATCGGGTGTCAGCCATTTTGTAGTGGTGTCTGAATTCTGAGTGAATGACTTCATTCCCTACATTCGTTCACTACTTTATACCCACAATTCTCTCTGATTTCGAGTGTACGTTCGATGTACACTTGCTGAAGCACTATTCCTAAAATCAAATGTGGAGAGGACTGAGAGCGCGTGTGAAAGAGTATCTTTTTTAAATTAATCATTACTTGAATAAAACCTACTAAAATATAGTGAGACATTATGCATTTAAAAAATGTAATTATATTAATAAGGTAAAAATATAGGCTATTATTTTATTAAATGATGTAGCCTAGGCATTAAATCAATTGAATGTGTTTTTATAACAGCAAGGTGTAATTTGTGGCATTGTTGTTAACTCATTCAATTTTAAGAGATAATTTAGTGGACGATTCTAAAAAATCGTTAAAGGAACACTCCACTTTTTTTGAAAATAGGCTCATTTCCCAACTCCCCTAGAGTTAAACAGTTGAGTTTTACCGTTTTCGAATCCATTCAGCCGATCTCCGGTTCTGGCGGTACCACTTTTAGCATAGCTTAGCATAGTTCACTGAATCTGATTAGACCGTTAGCATCTCGCTCAAAAATGACCAAAGAGTTTCAATATTTTTCCTATTTAAAACTTGACTCTTCTGTAGTTAAATCGTGTACTAAGACCGATGGAAAATGAAAAGTTGTGATTTTCTACACTGATATGGCTAGGAACTATACTCTCATTCCGGCGTAATAATCAAACTTTGCTGCCAAACCATGGGTGCAGCAGCCGCAATGATATTATGCAGCCCCTCTCACAAACGTCTCCATGGTTACAAGGCACGCTCCCTGTGCAAGCAGGGGCTCACAGGCGCTGCGTAATATCATTGCGCCTGCTGCACCCAAGGAACGGCAGCAAAGTTCCTTGATTATTACGCCTGAATGAGAGTATAGTTCCTAGCCATATCCCTGACAGCAACATAGTGTCGGCTAGAGGTCTTCACGGGTCCAAAAAGTCATACCCGAACCCGAAGAGACCCGTAATGTGCTACACGGAACCGACCCGGGCCCGACTATAATTTTGAAAGTTGGACCCGAACCCGTGCAGAACAGAGAAATGCCATAAATGTACTACCCGGACCAGTCTATTATTTGAAAGCTGCACCGAACCCGACCGAGACCCGACTGGACCCGATCGGCACATAGGTCTATTCCACAGCAAATTGCTATTAATAAACAAGTTGCGAAAATAAAACGTTTTGTCTAATGTTAGTAGGCTAAGTTAGCTTTCTCCATTGTACCTGACTGTGATGCAACTTCATCCGTTATTCCTCTCTTGCCGATTGAACTGCTTAATCCACTCATTTTTCCAGCTTTAAAAGTCTGCTGTCACGATGACAAAATGCGACTTTGAAGTTTTGCATTTTGTTGTATCTCGAGTCAACTCATATAATAAAATAACTTTGACTGTTTGCCCTTTTGAACTATAATAACGATTGCTTGTTCAGTGACATGGCCGCTGACGTTAGCATTACTTATTTGCGATAATTTCTGTGCTTTCTGAGCCGAGTCTGACCAAAACTTTAGATATAATAAGACGGTTCATTCATAATATTATTATAAAAATAGGAGAAATAAAGTGCGCTCGCATGAGACTGTCTGGCTGGAGCAACCTGAAACATAAGCTTTTAAGCGTCATAGAAAACATTCGTGTGATAGTTTATCTCAGATTTTGTTGATGGAATATGTTATATAAATGTGAGTGTGCAAGGCTGCTAGCAGTTTCTGAGATTTAAAGTTTGTTTGCATTACTGTTGCACACAATAGGTATAGGAAAACTCGATGATCACCGTTCGCTTGCATTAACTCCACCTGCTCTGCTTCTGATGGCTGGGGTCGCTCATAGGCTACTTTGCAAGTTTCAAAACACAGGCACAGCGCTGACTGACTTTCAACACAGCCGGGTGATCTCCGAATCAGATCGGCTCGGGTATACACACAATGTTAAACAGACCCGGGAACCGAAGTAATAGATTGGGACCCGACCTGGACCCGTCTGACCATTTAAAATATAGACCCGAACCCGTACGGGTCCTCGGGTCTCGGGTCCTCTTTGTAGACCTCTAGTGTCGGCCCAGATCCGGCCCGCATCTGGTCCGTGTGTAATCCACATGTACCAGATGTGGGCCGGATCTGGGCCACACTATGTTGCTGTCTGGGATCAGCCTAGAAAATCACAACTTTTCATTTTCCATCGGTCTTAGTACACGATGTAACTACAGAAGAGTCAAGTTTTAAATAGGAAAAATATTGAAACTCTTTGGTCATTTTTAAGCGAGATGCTAACGGTCTAATCAGATTCAATGAACTATGCTAAGCTATGCTAAAAGTGGTTCCACCAGAACCGGAGATCGGCTGAATGGATTCGAAAACGGTAAAACTCAACTGTTTAACTCTAGGGGAGTTGGAAAATGAGCCTATTTTCAAAAAAAGTGGAGTGTTTCTTTAATCATCTGTAGCGTATTTAAATCATAACGTTCGCCTGAGGGCGCTCAAAGACCACGTATGTCATCTGTGAGTGTGAGAGTTTCTAACAAACTAAAAAAACTTAATTAAAAAGAATGAAATAATGTACACTTGTTAATGTTTATTTTTTGTTTGCAGTAGTATTTTATAGTATTTAATGATTATGAACACATTAAGCATGACAAATCAAGATGGCGCCAGGATGTTTGCCGGCTTGCCACAGTCTGTCCTTATCTCTTTTGTTTGTATTGTTTTTTGTTTGTTTTATCACGCGCTCTGTTTGCTCCCCTCTGGTATATGATCGCATGACGCTACTTAATATTCGATCGGTTGTGACCGATTGTTTATTTAGCGATCCCAGAGATGATTGGCATCTGCACTCGCCTTTTGTGCCAGTCGCATTGAGGAAAATGTGCTACCTGCCGGGATGTCTGTGTATGTGGAGGAAACGGCGAAGGAAGCGTGGGAAGCGTGGCGTGCTGGAGTCCTTGTGAGATCGAAGAGGATCGGGAAGTTTCCAGTCATCGGATCAGCCGTGATCGTGAACTTGAGATGTTCATACATTGTGCCTGTCTTTCCGTCTTCGGCGTTGATGCCTCAGTCCTCGCGGATGGTGTACGTGAGGCGACAGTCTGCAGATCGAGGAGTTAATCATCGAATATTGTGTGACAGTAGTTCGGTAACATTGTATGATTCCTCTCTGCGATCCTCTTCTTATGCCACTTCCACTCCAGTGACAATGGCGTTGATAAACGCGAGATCTCTGGCAAATAAGACGATCTTTTTCTTTCTCATGAAATAGATTTTTTATTTGTTACTGAGGCTTAATGCTGTTGAAATTACTTCTCTTTCTGAACTCTCTCCTCCTGGCTGCAGTTTTTTCAGTACCCCTATGACTGTTGGTCGTGGCGGGGGTCTTGCAGTTGTTTTTAAAGACAAGTTTAAGTGTAGATTTTCACCTTCTGCGTCTTTTAGCTCTTTTGAATCTCAGTTAATTATGCTGAATTCTTTTAAATCTGTGTTATGTGTTTTGATTTATAGACCCCCCAAACTCTCATGGGGATTTTATACAGGAGTTTTCTGAATTTTTATCTGGTATTGTCCCTTCTTTTGACAATATTTAAATTTTGGGGGATTTTAATATACATGTGTGCTGTCCTTCAAAGCACCTGGTCAAAGATTTTTTTAATTTATTAGAGTCGTTTGATTTTTTGCAATGTGTTTCGGGTCCGACTTAACGTGGTCATACGCTTGACCTTGTATTATCTTTGGGATTTTCTATTGATAGCGTGAAGATTGTTGATACTGTTTTTTCTGACCATAAGACTTATTTTAAATACTAATTTTCTCGCATACTTAATCCATGTACAGCGAGTAGTTTTTCAGCTGTTTTTAATGTCTCTCCTTTATTTTCATTGATCGAGTCACACTCTCCCTGTATGGGTTTAGAAGAGTTGGTCGATCAGTTTATTTCTACTTGCTTAGAGATTTTAGATGCTGTGGCTCCTGTCAAAGTCAGGGGAAGAAAAGTCAAATCGCAGCCCTGGTTGAACAGTACTACCCGGGCTCTTAGGCAGGAGTGTAGGAGGGCTGAACGCAAATGGGTTAAAGATAAATTACAAAGTCTCTTATGAGATTTTGAAGAACCGTTTGAATGAGTATCAAGGAGCTGTTAAATTGGCTAGATCAAATTATTTCTCTGTCATCATCTCCAGAAACTGTAATAATTCTAGAGTACTTTTCTCTACTGTAAATGCTGTTCTTCATCCTACTGCTACTCCTGCACTCACTCCTTCTGCTGACACGTGTAAAGAATTTTTAAACTTTTTTATTGGTAAGGTTGATGGAATTAGATCTCTAATAGGTTGTTTGCAATCACGTGGTTCTGGTGACGCGCGAAATTCCGGTGGAGGGCAAGCAGTGAAAATTAGAATGGAAGAGATGGGGAAAAGTCCTTTCTGTGCTGGTTTAGAAAGGTATAAACAGAAAATCACAACATATGTTGGACGTGATCCTTATGTTAAGAAGAGGAGCGACTTTTCTACTGAATTGAAAGACTTGATTTCCATCGAGGAGGTAGATATAGAGGATGTGAAGCTGCCGTCACGCCGCGTTCAGTTTTAGTTTGTTTATATCGCGCTGCCTTTCTGCTAGTGATGTTAAGGGCAGTATTTTAATTTTCTGTCATGATTGTGGAAAATGTCGCCATTGTAGGTCATTTATGCTGAAATAGGAACTCACGATATCGTTCGGGGGAAAAAACATACGCAATTTTCGCCTTGGTTGAGGAGGTGAGGGAAGACGACTTTTAGCAAATGTAATAATGTCACTAAATAAACCCACTGCCTTTCAGTCAAAATAATCACATTAGCTGAGTTTTGTATTTGGTTTTTGTGTAATAATTAACATTATGTTTGCGAGTATGACTCCCTCGCTTGTGAATGATTTTAACTTGCACACAGCCACTTCAAAACTGTTGACGAGCTTCTATGTGTTTGATTTTGGTTGTCATTTGTTGAAATAAATACAAAAATACAGCATGTCGGTGTCTGTCCCCTGAATGTGACCCTCCGATTCTCCTTCCTGGCCAAATGGAGAAAGTGAATTACAAAAACAACATTAAAACTAGTTACATTTACACGCTTCCAACAAAGAAATGCATCGACTTCTGTCAGCTTGTTATACATTTATTTTATTTGGACATTTTCTACCATATGATGACTGAAGCAGCAGCGCGTGACACTGTTCTCATGGTAACCAGATCAACATTGTGAACGGAACACTACAAAACTGAAGTGAAAACACCAAATTATCATTCAATAGGATAAAATAGCTTCTCCTCCCTGCAAACGATAGCATGAAGAATGTGAATATTTAACCAAGTCAAAAACAAAAGGTAAGCAGGTAGCCTCCATATTCATTTCAGTATCAGCAGACGCAAAACACTATAAAAGGCGAACTTTTAAAGTTAAAAAATGAAATAAGTTATAAAAAACGGTATAAGTTATGTAAACGATAAAAACACTTTTTGGGTTCTCGATTTTAACGATTTGAGCAACCATAAACAACACAAAACATACGAATTTTGAGTTGATAGGATTCCTATAAAGAAACATCGATCCCTGCCCTCCAGACTCATTCTCGCTGCTGCTGTGACGTCATGTGCAAACAACCTATTTCATCTGTTGGTAATGATTTTATTGTTTCTGTTGCCCCTCAGAACCATTTGACCAGTTTTATGCCTGTTTCGCAGCAGCTTAAGGATATAACTGCTAATATGAAGCCCACCAGGTCTCCTGGTGATGTGCTTCCTTCTTCTCTGTTTAAGCAGTTACTTGATTCAATTGGCCCAAGTATTCTGTCTATTATAAATATTAGTTTGTCATCTGGTGTTGTTCCGGTTAGTTTTAAGCACGCGGTTATTCAGCCCCTTTTTAAAAAACCCAGCTTAGATCCATTTGACATGAGTAGTTTTCGTCCGATTTCAAAATTGCCTTTTATTTCAAAAATACTAGAAAAAATTGTGCACGCACAGCTTAATGACTTTTAAATTAGGAATAGCATCTGCGATAGATTCCAGTCAGGTTTTAGAGTTGGTCATAGTACAGAATCAGCTCTTTTGAGGGTGTCTAATGATATCCTACGAGGTGTTGATTCTGGAAACTGTGTTGTCTTGCTGTTGTTAGATCTTACAGCGGCATTTGATACAGTTGATCATAACATTCTCATTGATCGTCTTAGGGATCAGGTTGGTATTCAGGGCTTAGCCCTGAACTGGTTTTCTTCCTATTTAAAGAATAGGACTCTTTCAGTTAGCTTAGGGGATTATTTTTCTTCCATTGCCCCCCTTGTGTGTGGGGTTCCACAGGGCTCAATACTGGGACCAATTTTATTTTCCCTTTATATGCTCCCTATAGGTTCTATTTTTGAGAAATTTGGGATTCAGTATCATCTTTATGCAGATGATTCTCAAATTTATGTACCACTGAAACATGGGCATAAAAGTGCCATTCAGTCTCTTCATGCATGTTTGGCAGAAGTTAAGTGCTGGCTTGCAAATAACGTTCTCCAATTAAATGAGGATAAGACTGAGATCATTTTTATTTGGAAATAAGGGGTGTGTGGATGATGACTGCCTGGGGTTGTTTCCTGGGAAAAAACTGTCTAGCGTGAGGAACCTTGGTGTCATTTTTGACTCTGAGCTCAAATTTGAGCAGCAAATCAATGCTGTTGTTAAGAATAGTTTCTTCTATCTTAGATCAATATCTAAATTGAAATCTATTCTTACTTTTAATGATATGGAGAAGGTTGTTCATGCCTTTTGTGTCTTCACGTTTGGATTATTGTAATGTATTGTATTCGGGTGTGAGTCAGGCTTCTCTCTCCTGTTTGCAGCTCGTTCAGAACTCAGCTGCTAGACTTTTAACGGGTACTAAGAAGAGAGAACACATTTAATTGTAGTTTTAATTAAACTACATTGGTTACCCACACGATACAGAATTCAATACAAAGCACTGTTGTACGTTTTTAAGTCTCTGCATGGTTTAGCCCCTGAGTATGTTACTGATTTAATCAGCCGCTGTCAATCCAGCAGATCTCTGCACTCAAATGATCAGTTGCTTCTTGTGGTTCCACGTACGCATTTAAAATGTAAAGGTGATCGGGCGTTTTCTGTTGCAGCTCCTAGGCTTTGGAATGACCTTCCTCTGTCTCTAAAAACTTGTCCTTCATTGGGTGTTTTTTCAGAGTGCGCTTAACTTATTTGTTTTCTTTAGCTTTTGACAATGCTTTGTAAGTGTGTATGTCATATGTCTGTTGTTATGTTTTTTATGTTTCTCTTTTATACTTTCTGTACAGCACTTTGGTTCCACTTGTGGTGTTGAAAGTGCTTTATAAATAAAGTTGAGTTGAGTTGACAAACCAATTATACAATCGATGAAACTACAAAGCTGGCACGGAGGCATGTAGGCTATGATTACAAAATAAAGTCATTATGATTGTTATTGTTATTAACATTATTGCATAATTTAAGTAACATGTAGGATAAAATAGTTTAATCGCGTCGAGCCGTTTCTGCAACAGCTCCAGCTCTCCGATGCACAGTTATACGTCAGCGTCCGAATTCACTCACTTCATTTCGGTCACTCCATGCAGATATAGTGCACTCAAGTGCCATACACTATATAGGGATTAATGAATGAGTGAATGAGTGAGCGGTTTCGGACACAGCTTACTTCATATGTACACTTCAGGCAGCTCCATAACCCACAATGCAACACGATTGTGACGTCACCGCATATCACGTTTAATTTACCCCACCACAAACAACTCTATGATATAATAATTATTTTTTTCATATTTAAAATACACATATATTCAGTGTATTCATATATACACAAATCCCGTAAAAGAGCTCAAAGAGCAATCTTAACAAGCTAAAACGCCACGATTATGGATGCTTTTTATGCTTTTGTTAACACTATGGGGTAGGTGTAGTGTTAGTGACGTTATTTTAAAATGCAATGATTGCAAATTTCAGATCAGAACTGCGCTAATTCATATAAAAACCAACGTCGTAAAAACGTACCATATTCGTTTATCTGTTCTGGCAAAAAAATGAACTTTGTACGTAGTACGTTGCGACTCGCGAAAACGTTCCCACGGGTACGTTTTTCTAATGAGACTGTTGGCCTTTCTCCATTGACGTATGATGTTCAAAGCGTTAAGGATGCTGATTTTTAGAAGGCAGATTGAGATGGTGAACGGGAACATGACGTCCCAAATGACGCACTATACACTATCCCCTTGCAAAGTGTCCAACATTCCACACTTCGTTTTTTTCCGTTAATTTAATGCATCATTCGGGTATTTAAAGTGCACTTTTTCTTTTTGGAATTTTCTGTGTGAACGCACTACTCCCATTATTTGTAGCCTACCTACTTAAAGGGATAGTTCACCCAAAAATGAAAATTTGATGTTTCTCTGCTTACCCCAAGGGCATCCAAGATGTAGGTGACTTTGTTTCTTCAGTAGAACACAAATGATGATTTTTAACTCCAACCGTTGCCGTCTGTCAGTCAAATAGTAAGAGTGAATGGTCACAATCTATAAGAGTTAATAAACATGCACAGACAAATCCAAATTAAACCCTGCGGCTCGTGACGGCACATTGATGTCCTAAGACACGAAACGATCAGTTTGAGCGAGAAAACGAACAGTATTTATATCATTTTTTACCTCTAAAACATCACTATGTCCAACTGCGTACAGCATTCGCTTGGTGATGTCTGATCGCGCTCTGACAACGGCAGTGATGTCTCGCGCATATACTTCAATGAGTGCTAGACATCACTTCCGTTGTCAGAGCGCGATCAGACATCACCAAGCGAATGCTGAACGCAGTTGGACATAGTGGTGTTTTAGAGGTAAAAAATGATATAAATACTGTTCGGTTTCTCGCACAAACCGATCGTTTCGTGTCTTAGGACATCAATGTGCCGTCACGAGCCGCAGGGTTTAATTTGGATTCGTCTGTGCATGTTTATTGACTCTTATAAATTTTGTTACCATTGACTCGCATTATAAGACTGACAGACTGCAACGGTTGGAGTTAAAAATCATAATTTGTGTTCTACTGAAGAAACAGTCACCTACATCTTGGATGCCCTGGGGGTAAGCAGATAAACATCAAATTTTCATTTTTGGGTGAACTATCCCTTTAAAAACGTCATAATATGATGCGTTCACGCCACCTTATTTACCGGAATCTTGAAATGACAACACGTGACGTTATATTCGGAGCTGTTCACGTCCTTTTGGTCCTTGGACTGGGAATTATGCGTTTCCATGGCACCACTATCAACGCCTAAACGAATCTACAGCGGTCAGGTGGTATAGCTGCCACGTGGTACATCTGGGAGCTTTCAGAAAACTCCCAGCTTACAAGCTGTAACTACGATCTCTACGAGGATGTACGTAGACGGTTTTTACAAGCTAGAATCTCGTAACTACAGGAATTACAAGGCCACGTGAATGCACCTATAGTGCATATAGAGGGTATGCACATGACCTCACCGTCGACTGTTACGACTGCGGTCACGCCCGAGTGGCAAAAGACTGAGCGGCAGCATTGGTTTTTAGCGTGAATGGTGCGAAAAACACACAAAACACATCCAAAACGGGAAAGATCTTTGTGAGTGACTGAACAAATAGCTTTGACACAAAACCTGAGGTATATATTTAAAGACTGCAGAAAGCAACAGAAAAAAAGAATCAAATGGATCACTGCAATTCACAGAAACAGCTGGACTCCAGGCAGAGAAACATGGATTTGCAGTTATCATTTGTTGTCAAATTTTTGGATTTTGAGGTAAATCCTACCGTATATATTGTATTATGTTGACAACTCATCAATTAAATATTTTCCATCTTATATTCTGCATAATTGGGTGTTTTTACATAAACGCTGACAAAAACTATACTAGGCCTATATATGTTTTAGGGCTGGACAATATGACGATATAACACTGATATAAGTGATTACTCGGATTTAAACCTACCTATATTGTAGTTATATAAAATATTCACAGGCAGATTTGCTTTATGTATTTCCCCAGTGTCGAAATCAGGCACATATAAATGTCAGGAAACACGACTCCTGGCTACATGTCAATATCCGTGGATTAGGTTTATTTGACAATTTGTAAGGAACACTTTCAATTCAAACATTTAGTGTAATCGTTTGTTTTGCTCTCGTTTTCGCAGTTTCCCCATTAAATCCATGCAGCAGGTTCTTTTGCCACTCAGCTGAGGGAGCGCGTTCCGGCGGGAAAGTGACGTCGATGCATACCCTCTATACCCGAATTGGGACGCACCCATGGTTTGTGTAACATTAGTTGTTTGATAACAAGCATAAGGCTTATCATATTATGTGTCTGATGTCATAGAGAGTGATAGTGCATTACCATTCTTATGCATCGACTTGAAGACGAGCCTGTATAACTAACTCTTCCACTTCTTCTGAATCAGTTTCTTCTTCAAACATATATGGCTGAATTAAACCAGTATTTCCACTTTTGCCATTGTGCAGCATTTACTAGAATACAGGTGAGCGAGTGGATCAGGTATTTTGAATTTAAGCTAATTTGCACATAAATTTGCATAGCCTACCAAATAAAAGAATTGTGTAGAGTTGCATTAAAGCTGTTTTAAGGCATGAAGAAATATTTTTTCACAGGAAAAATATTTAAATGTAATTTTGGTGATCAAAGATGGGTTTTAAGGGATAAAATAATTATCATAAATAATTGTTGATTCTCGTTTAATTACCAGCACTGTCTTGTTCTCTTTTTGCCAGAAGACTCTCCTCTGAAACAGCTTGTAAACAATAAGAAAAGCCATTCAGTGACCATAGCATGTTAGTTGGCTAGAATAATAATCTCTAGTGAGGAGCATTTTATATTATAGAACATGTTCATTATATTTTACTCTTTAAACAATTTACAATGTCATTAAAGGTGATACAGAGGATCTTTTCGTCGACTGAGAAACCAAAGACTGTTAGTGAGTTTTTGAAATGAGCGCATGCGTAAGAACAACCCCCCTCCTTCACAGCTCATTTCGAGGGAACGCCTCCCAAAACTCGTGCACGAGTATTGGAACACGAGTGTTTGTTTACCACCGGCATTCGCTGTGTCGTGTTCGTGGATTCATTATGTCGGACTTACCGCAGGTAACTCATAATCTGCAGTTGTTACTCCTGTCTCCTGACAAAAACCTTGCATGCGGTGCCTGTGGAGTGTGGAAAGTTACTGGAGCGCGCAGCCACTCGTCTCTCACAAGGAACGTCATGGCAGTGATTGGCAAGCCAGAGGGCCAATCCGCGCACGTCTCTCACAAGGAACGTAATGGCAGTGATTGACAAGCCAGAGGGCCAATCGTTTACGCGATGATCGCGTAAACGATTGGCTGATGTATTTAAGGCCCTACCTCGAGCACAGATGATGTATATTAATATTATTCCTTTCAGTGCACCTAATAAATAGTCTTTTATCAGTTAGTAAAGACAGTTTCAAGTAATACTGCACAAATGTATAAAACAAAACATCCTCTGTATCACCTTTATGTGGGGAAACTTTGGATTTTTTGGATGTCTGTGTCACCAAATCAGACCTTTTTGGAGAAAAACAGATCTGTATTTTTTTACACACTTGCTGTCACCCACCTTTAGCCTACACTTAAAGTCTTAGTTCATTTCAGAATTAAAAAAATTCCTGACAACTTATTCACTCCCATGTCATTCGAGTCTTTCTTTCTTCAGTCAAAAATAAATTAAGGTTTCTGAGGAAAACATTCCAGGATTTTTCTCCATATAGTGGAGTTCAGTGGGGTTCATCGGGCTGAAGGTCCAAACTGCAGTTTCAGTGCAGCTTCAAAGGGCTCTACATGATCCCAGACTAGAAAATTGGATTTCCCAGATGAGGATTGCCTGATAGGGCAGCGAGGCAACAAGTCAGATGCCTAAAGTTTTCCGACACAGCTGTTCTTGATGTCTGATGAAGGCCTTGACAATGGCCAAAATGTTACTAAATGTGTATTATTATTACAAATGTTTTTCTCCAAAAAGGTCTGATTTGGTGACACAGACATCCAAAAAATCCAAAGTTTCCCCATTTACTTCAATTAAGACTCTTTAAAAAGTTATGACATCATGATTATAAAAACTGCCTTATATACAATTGTATACAAATCAGTTCATTTTAATCTAATAATGATGACAGGAATTGTTCCCTG
>RJVU01079719.1:0-35312 GCA_003731715.1 Anabarilius grahami
AAGTCAATTCCGATGTACTTTCTGTTGTAGAGGATGGTGAAGATGGAGAAGTACCAGTTGTGGGTGATGTAGTCTCCAGTGTTGAAGCACTGTCACTTGTAGATGATTCTAATATGGTTGTGCTCATAGGGGACATAGCTGTTGTAAATGTTGATTGAGCTGTTGTAGATTCTTCTTCTGTGCTAGAAGTAACTGGAGTGGTTTGTGTTTGCTGGCTTGTTGTTTGTTCTAAACTAGCTGAAGATATTTCTGTTGTGGGTGAAGTCAATTCTGATGTACTCTCTGTTGTAGAGGATGGTGAAGATGGAGAGGCACCAGTTGTGGTTAGTGTAGTCTCCAGGGTTGAAGCACTGTCACTTGTAGATGATTCTAATATGGTTGTGCTCATCGGGGACATAGCTGTTGTAAATGTTGATTGAGCTGTCGTTGTAGATTCTGTGTCTGTGCTAGAAGTAACTGGAGTGGTTTGTGTTTCCTGGCTTGTTGTTTGTTCTTCACTAGCTGAAGATATTTCTGTTGTGGGTGAAGTCAATTCTGATGTACTTTCTGTTGTAGAGGATGGTGAAGATGGAGAGGTACCAGTTGTGGGTGATGTAGTCTCCAGTGTTGAAGCACTGTCACTTGTAGATGATTGTAATATGGTTGTGCTCATATGGGACATGGCTGTTGTAAATGTTGATTGAGCTGTTGTAGATTCTTCTTCTGTGCTAGAAGAAACTAGAGTGGTTTGTGTTTTCTGGCTTGTTGTTTGTTCTACACTAGCTGAAGATATTTCTGTTGTGGGTGAAGTCAATTCTGATGTACTTTCTGTCATAGAGGATGGTGAAGAGGGAGAGGTCCCAGTTGTGGTTAGTGTAGTCTCCAGTGTTGAAGCAGTTTCACTTGTAGATGATTCTAATATGGTTGTGCTCATCAGGGACATAGCTGTTGTAAATGTTGATTGCGCTGACTGCTGGCTTGTTGATTGTTGTACAGTAGCTGAAGATATTTCTGTTGTGGGTGAAGTCAATTCTGATGTACTTTCTGTTGTAGAGAATGGTGAAGATGGAGAGGTACCAGTTGTGGGTGATGTAGTCTCCAATGTTGAAGCACTGTCACTTGTAGATGATTTTAATATGGTTGTGCTCATAGGGGACATAGATGTTGTAAATGTTGATTGAGCTGTTGTAGATTCTTCTTCTGTACTAGAAGTAAATGGAGTGGTTTGTGTTTGCTGGCTTGTTGATTGTTCTACAGTAGCTGAAGATATTTCTGTTGTGGGTGAAGTCAATTCCGATGTACTTTTTGTTGAAGAGGATGGTGAAGATGGAGAGGTACCAGTTGTGGGTGATGTAGTCTCCAGTGTTGAAGCACTGTCACTTGTAGATGATTCTACACTAGCTGAAGATATTTCTATTGTGGTTGAAGTCAATTCTGATGTACTTTCTGTTGTAGAGGATGGTGAAGATGGAGAGGTACCAGTTGTGGGTGATGTAGTCTCCAGTGTTGAAGCACTGTCACTTGTAGATGATTCTAATATGCTTGTGCTCATAGGGGACATAGCTGTTGTAAATGTTGATTGAGCTGTTGTAGATTCTTCTTCTGTGCTAGAAGTAACTGGAGTGGTTTGTGTTTGCTGGCTTGTTGTTTGTTCTACAGTAGCTGAAGAAATTTCCGTTGTAGATAATGTCAATTCTGATGTACTTTCTGTCATAGAGGATGGTGAAGATGGGGAGGTACCTGTTTCTGTTGTTGTTGAAGTGATTTCTGATGTACTGTCTGTTGTAGAAAATAATGAAGATAGAAAGCTAACTGTTGTTGAAACTGTATTTTCCCATGTTGACGCACTTCCACCTGTAGATGATTCAATTGTGGTTGTGCTCATAGGGGGCATAGCTGTTGTAAATGTTGATTGAGCTGTTGTAGATTCTTCTTCTGTGCTAGAAGTAAATGGAGTGGTTTGTGTTTGCTGGCTTGTTGATTGTTCTACAGTAGCTGAAGATATTTCTGTTGTGGGTGAAGTCAATTCCGATGTACTTTCTGTTGTTGAGGATGGTGAAGATGGAGAGGTACCAGTTGTGGGTGATGTAGTCTCCAGTGTTGAAGCACTGTCACTTGTAGATGATTCTACACTAGCTGAAGATATTTCTGTTGTGGTTGAAGTCAATTCTGATGTACTTTCTGTTGTAGAGGATGGTGAAGATGGAGAGGTACCAGTTGTGGTTAGTGTAGTCTCCAGTGTTGAAGCACTGTCACTTGTAGAAGATTCTAATATGGTTGTGCTCATCGGGGACATATCTGTTGTAAATGTTGATTGAGCTGTCGTTGTAGATTCTGTGTCTCTGCTAGGAGTAACTGGAGTGGTTTGTGTTTGCTGGCTTGTTGATTGTTCTACAGTAGCTGAAGATATTTCTGTTGTGGGTGAAGTCAATTCCGATGTACTTTCTGTTGTAGAGGATGGTGAAGATGAAGAGGTACCAGTTGTGGGTGATGTAGTCTCCAGCGTTGATGCACTGTCACTTGTAGATGATTCTAACATGGTTGTGCTCATAGGGGACATAGCTGTTGTAAATGTTAACTGAGCTGTTGTAGATTCTTCTTCTGTGCTAGAAGTAACTGGAGTGGTTTGTGTTTGCTGGCTTGTTGTTTGTTCTACAGTAGCTGAAGAAATTTCAGTTGTAGATAATGTCAATTCTGATGCACTTTCTGTCATAGAGGATGGTGAAGATGGGGAGGTACCCGTTTCTGTTGTTGTTGAAGTGATTTCTGATGTACTGTCTGTTGTAGAAAATAATGAAGATAGAAAGCTAACTGTTGTTGAAACTGTATTTTCCCATGTTGAAGCACTTCCACCTGTAGATGATTCAATTGTGGTTGTGCTCATAGGGGACATAGCTGTTGTAAATATTGATTGAGCTGTCATTGTAGATTCTGCTTCTGTGCTAGAAGTAACTGGGGTGGTTTGTGTTTGTGGGCTTGTTGATTGTTCTACACTAACTGAAGATATTTCTGTTGTGGGTGAAGTCAATTCTGATGTGTTTTCTGTTGTAGAGGATGGTGAAGATGGAGAGGTACCAATTGTGGTTAGTGTAGTCTCCAGTGTTGAAGCACTGTCACTTGTAGATGATTCTACACTAGCTGAAGATATGTCTGTTGTGGTTGAAGTCAATTCTGATGTACTTTCTGTTGTAGAGGATGGTGAAGATGGAGAGGTACCAGTTGTGGTTAGTGTAGTCTCCAGTGTTGAAGCACTGTCACTTGTAGATGATTCTAATATGGTTGTGCTCATAGGGGACATAGCTGTTGTAAATGTTGATTGAGCTGTCTTTGTAGATTCTGTGTCTGTGCTAGAAGTAACTGGAGTGGTTTGTGTTTGTTGGCTTGTTGATTGTTCTACAGTAGCTGAAGATATTTCTGTTGTGGGTGAAGTCAATTCAGATGTACTTTCTGTTGTAGAGGATGGTGAAGATGGAGAGGTACCAGTTGTGGGTGATGTAGTCTCCAGTGTTGAAGCACTGTCAATTGTAGATGATTGTAATATGGTTGTGCTCATATGGGACATGGCTGTTG
Source organism: Anabarilius grahami (assembly GCA_003731715.1). NCBI lineage: Eukaryota > Metazoa > Chordata > Actinopteri > Cypriniformes > Xenocyprididae > Anabarilius > Anabarilius grahami. The sequence goes on from RJVU01079719.1 coordinate 3,550, forward strand.
TAAATGTTGATTGAGCTGTTGTAGATTCTTCTTCTGTGCTAGAAGAAACTGGAGTGGTTTGTGTTTGCTGGCTTGTTGTTTGCTCTACACTAGCTGAAGATATTTCTGTAGTGGGTGAAGTCAATTCTGATGTACTCTCTGTTGTAGAGGATGGTGAAGAGGGAGAGGTAACAGTTGTGGTTAGTGTAGTCTCCAGTGTTGAAGCACTATCACTTGTAGATGATTCTAATATGGTTGTGCTCATCGGGGACATAGCTGTTGTAAATGTTGATTGAGCTGTCGTTGTAGATTCTGCTTCTGTGCTAGAAGAAACTAGAGTGGTTTGTGTTTGCTGGCTTGTTGTTTGTTCTACACTAGCTGAAGATATTTCTGTTGTGGGTGAAGTCAATTCTGATGTACTTTCTGTCATAGAGGATGGTGAAGAGGGAGAGGTCCCAGTTGTGGTTAGTGTAGTCTCCAGTGTTGAAGCAGTTTCACTTGTAGATGATTCTAATATGGTTTTGCTCATCAGGGACATAGCTGTTGTAAATGTTGATTGGGCTGACTGCTGGCTTGTTGATTGTTCTACAGTAGCTGAAGATATTTCTGTTGTGGGTGAAGTCAATTCTGATGTACTCTCTGTTGTAGAGGATGGTGAAGATGGAGAGGTACCAGTTGTGGGTGATGTAGTCTCCAATGTTGAAGCACTGTCACTTGTAGATGATTTTAATATGGTTGTGCTCATAGGGGACATAGCTGTTGTAAATGTTGATTGAGCTGTTGTAGATTCTTCTTCTGTGCTAGAAGTAAATGGAGTGGTTTGTGTTTGCTGGCTTGTTGATTGTTCTACAGTAGCTGAAGATATTTCTGTTGTGGGTGAAGTCAATTCCGATGAACTTTTTGTTGAAGAGGATGGTGAAGATGGAGAGGTACCAGTTGTGGGTGATGTAGTCTCCAGTGTTGAAGCACTGTCACTTGTAGATGATTCTACACTGGTTGTGCTCATCGGGGACATAGCTGTTGTAAATGTTGATTGAGCTGTTGTAGATTCTTCTTCTGTGCTAGAAGTAAATGGAGTGGTTTGTGTTTGCTGGCTTGTTGATTGTTCTACAGTAGCTGAAGATATTTCTGTGGTGGGTGAAGTCAATTCTGATGTACTTTCTGTTGTAGAGGATGGTGAAGATGGAGAGGTACCAGTTGTGGGTGATGTAGTCTCCAATGTTGAAGCACTGTTACTTGTAGATGATTTTAATATGGTTGTGCTCATAGGGGACATAGCTGTTGTAAATGTTGATTGAGCTGTTGTAGATTCTTCTTCTGTGCTAGAAGTAACTGGAGTGGTTTGTGTTTGCTGGCTTGTTGTTTGTTCTACAGTAGCTGAAGAAATTTCCGTTGTAGATAATGTCAATTCTGATGTACTTTCTGTCATAGAGGATGGTGAAGATGGGGAGGTACCTGTTTCTGTTGTTGTTGAAGTGATTTCTGATGTACTGTCTGTTGTAGAAAATAATGAAGATAGAAAGCTAACTGTTGTTGAAACTGTATTTTCCCATGTTGAAGCACTTCCACCTGTAGATGATTCAATTGTGGTTGTGCTCATAGGGTACATAGCTGTTGTAAATATTGATTGAGCTGTCGTTGTAGATTCTGCTTCTGTGCTAGAAGTAACTGGGGTGGTTTGTGTTTGCGGGCTTGTTGATTGTTCTACACTAGCTGAAGATATATCTGTTGTGGTTGAAGTCATTTCTGATTTACTCTCTGTTGTAGAGGATGGTGAAGATGGAGAGGTACCAGTTTTGGGTGATGTAGTCTCCAGTGTTGAAGCACTGTCACTTGAAGATGATTCTAATATGGTTGTGCTCATAGGGGACATAGCTGTTGCAAATGTTGTTTGAGCTGTCGTAGATTCTTCTTCTGTGCTAGAAGTAACTGGAGTGGTTTGTGTTTGCTGGCTTGTTGTTTGTTCTACACTAGCTGAAGATATATCTGTTGTGGGTGAAGTGAATTCTGATGTACTTTCTGTTGTAGAGGATGATGAAGATGGAGAGGTATCAGTTGTGGTTAGTGTAGTCTGCAGTGTTGAAGCACTGTCACTTGTAGATGATTCTACACTAGCTGAAGATATTTCTGTTGTGGTTGAAGTGAATTCTGATGTACTTTCTGTTGTAGAGGATGATGAAGATGGAGAGGTACCAGTTGTGGTTAGTGTAGTCTGCAGTGTTGAAGCACTGTCACTTGTAGATGATTCTAATATGGTTGTGCTCATCGGGGACATAGGTGTTGTAATTGTTGATTGAGCTGTCATCGTTGATTCTGTGTCTCTGCTAGAAGTAACTGGAGTGGTTTGTGTTTGCTGGCTTGTTGATTGTTCTACAGTAGCTGAAGATATTTCTGTTGTGGGTGAAGTCAGTTCTGATGTGCTTTCTGTCATAGATGATGGTGAAGATGGAGAGGTACCAGTTTTGGGTGATGTAGTCTCCAGTGTTGAAGTACTGTCACTTGAAGATGATTCTAATATGGTTGTGCTCATCGGGGTCATAGCTGTTGTAAATGTTGATTGACCTGTTGTAGATTCTTCTTCTGTGCTAAAAGTAACTGGAGTGGTTTGTGTTTGCTGGCTTGTTGATTTATCTACACTAGCTGAAGATATGTTTGTTCTAGGTGAATTGATTACTAATTTACCGTCTCTTTTAGAAAATGTTGATGGAGAGGTACCTGTTGTGGAAAATGTATTTTTCTTTATTAGTTATTTGTCTTACTTATTCTTTTTTCACATCAAGACAAGATAATTATTTGACACACTCCTTTACTTTTTTTCTAGATTTTTCAGTTTAGGATGTTCCTTTTTTCATTGAATTTATTAAACTTTTAGTTGTAAGTGGTCATATCAAGGTTTAATTAATGAAAAACTTATTCATTCTTTAATGATTTTTTGTATATTTGTATTATTAATACTAAAGGGAGAATCAGATCGAAAGTGAATTTCAATGTCAATATTAAAAAAGGGACTTTAATGTTTAAAGTGCCACTGTAATGCTATTTTAAAGATTCTTAATTTTTTTTTGAGGTCTCAAAAGGTTTACCTTCACCTTCATATGATGATATTTCTTTCTTTGAGAAATATCATCATATTTCTCAAAGAACTGAACATGACTCATCCGAAGATTCAGCCTCTCTAAACCCCATCTTTCCGAAAGCTTGCTCTGCTCTGATTGGTAAGATGGCCCTTTCTGTTGAGATTGGTCTACCGCTTACAGTGCGTGTCGTGAAGGAAACGGCCATTACAATAACTGAACTTCAGCTCCGAAGGCTTCCTAAATCTTCAGCGATTGTACACACTGTAAAGGCTGTAACAAGTCGATTTTACCAGTTTAATTCAAGCGCAATTCTGATGATGAAAAAACTAGTTATTCAACCTGAACCTCAATCACAAGGACAACTTGAGCAGGCTGTTTCTCAGTTTTTAAATGTTTACTTAATGTGTTGTAAATTATGAGATGTTGCAACTGTAATTCATCTACATCAGCATTAATAAGTATATGTTCATTAACAAACAGATGTGTATATTTCTAATTTATTGCGGTGCACATGTGGGAACTGTCAATAACTGTGTGCATACATTAACCGAGCACTTGAATGACTGATTTAACATTAAAGTCTGTAAAACTGCTCAGAATTATTTCAGTAAGACAGTTTTTACATGAGTTAGCTGGTTAGCCCTACACAATATAAAACACAGAACACCTGAACACATGAACAAAATATATCAATTATTAATCATACTTAAAGGTTGTGATTCAGAGGAGCAAATTGGTCCAAATAAAGTGGGTACTGTCCTATCTTTAATGGATAAGTGTTTTGTAAATCCCATTGAGACCTCACAGAGATTTGAGAAGCAGTTATCAAAAGGTTATACTGCTGTTTTATTGCTGTGGTAATTTTAACCACTTTCTCTTCAAATCCTTTAGAAGTGCTTACAAGTGTTTACAAAGAGAATTTGCTTTTGCAGCACAGAAAACAGCATCTTCTCAACATGAACCAGCTACAGTATTTGAGGACAGGTCAAATTAGACATTGTTTGCCGGCAGCCAATGAAGACCATAGGTCAACATTATGCAAATGTGTTACAATGTTACATATGAATGTTACGGAAGTGAGACTGGAGTTACTGATGACTCGTTTTGGCAGTTCAGAAACTATTCTTTCTTCTGAGAGACAATAACTTTATTTATTGTGCATTCATTTACATTAACAAACAGCTATATTACACTCTAAAAAATGCTGGGTTAAAAACAACCCAAGTTGGGTTGAAAATGGACAAACCCAGCGATTGGGTTGTTTTGACCCAGCAGTTGGGTTAAATGTTTGCCCAACCTGCTGGGTAGTTTTATTTAACCCAACAATTGTTTACAAATTACTGTATGTCTGGCTTAAAATGAACCCAAAATAGGTTGGAAATTAAAAATCAGACTCATAATTGCTAGAGGCAACAATAATAATCAAAAAGATGAGCATTTATTAATAAGCAATTTAATAAATGTTTATTGTTTAAATATTATTCAAAAAAAGTATTAATTTATTAAAAGTTTGTTTATTAAACATATTAATAAAATGTTAATTTCCAACATATTTTGGGTTCATTTTAAGCAAGAAATACAGTAATTTTTAAACAATATTTGGGTTAAATAAAACTACCCAGCAGGTTGGGCAAACATTTAACCCAGCCGCTGGGTTAAAACAACCCAATCGCTGGGTTTGTCCATTTTCAACCCAACTTGGGTTGTTTTTAACCCAGCATTTTTTAGAGTGTACACACTGCATGAAAGGTAATATCTGAAAAAGCATAACGGGGCACTTTAAATTCAATAATTAAATATTATTTTCCTTAACTTTTTGTCTTGCATGTAATTTTTTATTACATACAGTATTTGTCTTTCATTACCTTAGTGTTTTAATAAGTTTTTTGTATTGACTAACATTACTATATATATATATATATATATCATAGAGCTTTGTCAATAAGTAAATTCATTACATACCACTGTTAGAATAGCATGGGTGTCATGGATATTAATTTATATTCAACCTTTGTGTACTAGTTTAAATGCATCCAACTTGATTAAATTATAAATTTAACAAAAGACTGCTTATTTGTGAAAGATATTTTAGGCAAATTTTGAAATATTCAGACCAGGGGTGTCCAAGCCTTCTCCTGCGGGCCACTTTCCTGCAGAGTTTAGCTCCAACCTTAATTAAACAAATCTACTCAAGGTCTTCAGACTCACTAGAAACTTCCAGGCAAGTGCATTGGAGCTGGTTGGAGCTAAACTGTCCCTCCAGGAGCAAGACTAAAATACTTTTAGACTAAAAAAGTGTTGAATAAATCAGATTTTTTTATTATTTTATCACTACATTCCTGTCAAAGATACTTTTATTTCAGTGTAATTTGGAGACATGGGAGAATTTGTTGTGAACTACTACTCATACAACCTGTATTTGTGATAAATGTACTACATCATTCAAACAAATTATATATAATCAGAGCTGGGTAGTAACAGATTACATGCAATCTGGATTAAGTAATCAGATTCCAAAAATCAAGTACTTGTAATTAGAGTAAACTACTTTTTAAAATACTCATAATCAGACTACAGTTACTTTTTTATGGATTACATGATTACATATTATTTACACAATGGCAGTAAGTTGTTCACAATTCATTGATTCTCCTAATTTTTCATTTTTTTAACGTTTACATTTTTTTCGTAATAAACCTGCCGCTTTTATACGTTCGTGATTCTTTGAGTTTTTCTGGCGGTAAGGGGAAATATAGGCTAGATGAAATATGGATGAATATATATGAAATATATATATATGAAATAATAATGATAGAATAATAATAATAATATATGAAATATAGATTAAATATTTGATGTAGCAGTCATATTGCTGTGAATTTCATGTTATTCAATATTTGTTTTTGTAATGTTGCTGTTTTCTAAATTTACTTAATTTTAGTTTTAAAATCATAAAATGTGATTTTGTTTTATTCAGTGTTAACATTGTTAACAGGTACATTAGTGTTAGTATTTTGAAGTATTAATTGTCCATACATTGCACTTTAAAAAGAATCTGTTGAGGCTCTTGTTGGTGAATAGAATATATTTTTTGGAATATATTTTTTCTTTGTATCTGTCAAAATATTATTCTACAATATATGTGACATCAAATAAGGGTTAGCACAAAAGTAATCTAAATGTAATCCAAAAGTAGTCAGATTACGTTACCAAAAATATAGTTTAATGTAATCTAAGAGATTATATTAGTGATTACATTTGTCATAGTAACTGATTACAATTAATAAGTAATCTACCCAGCTCTGTATATAATACACATTCATTAAATAACTATATGTTCTTCAGATATGAAATGTGAAGATGTAGTCAGATGTTTTACTGCAATTACTTAGCTGTGTCTTTTTCTCTGTTTTCCACCAGCTATTGACATTCTTTTTTCCCCCCACCAAAATGACATTTTGGTTTTAATTGATCAATTTAGTTAGTTAAATAAATAAATAATGAGAGGTTTTTAAAACTTACCTGATGTTACCAGCAGAATTGAGGCAATAAAGAAAGTATTTTTCCAGAAATTCATGTTGAGATTGTTTCAGTTAGATGGTTGTTTGTTTAAAACGAATAAATAGTAATAAAATGTCTGCTTTGAGATTTGCTTTTTCCAGCAAAATTCATGTGGCAATAGTCAGCCAAATGCACCTGCCATCAGTGTTTCTCCTGAGTTAAAATTCAATCAATCTTATGAAGATGATGTGTGCGTGTTCCCTGCAAGCAATAAATGTCATCAGGTATGGCCACTTTTGTGTTAAAAAAAGTTAAGTTCACGCCTTCTGTAAACCGCACTGGGTGGAAGTGCGTGTGCTTTTGAAATGCCCCAACAGTTATGACCTTCACCTGTTAAGCCCTTTCCGAGGAGTTCTCTGTATGACGTGCTGTACTGCAATAAACCAAGGAGAGAGAAACGAAACTTTCTTCTTTTCATCTTCTTTTTAAATATTGTATTTTGCTCTCAGTTTTACTTGTTCCTCTTTATAGGTACTTAAAGACAAGAGAAACTGCAAAAAAAAAAAAGATAAACTGGTAAGATTAAGTTGTACATAGTTTCACGGTCATTATCTATTCCAGTTAATACAATGCAATTCAATTTAAAACACCCTTTGTTTGTACTGTTATCTAACATTTAGTAGTTCATGATAAATCCTTTAAGGTGAACAATAATTCAATAATAAGAAAGTTTATCACTCAAAACAAAGCCAAAGATTACCTGAAAGTTTGGCAGTCTTAGATCCAAATGAATTGTTTTCCAAAACTAAACAGATAGGAGATTTAGTTGACTGCATTTTGAGTTGATGCTTTGCTTTACATTCAACAATTTTTGTTATAGCCTAATAGGCAACAAAGTGTTAAACGACTGTTTCACACTATCATATTACACTCTTCAGAAACTCATCAGTTAAACAGTTAACTTGAGAAGTTGACAAGTTGATATGAGGTTGCTAGGTTTTGCATAAATACAGTATGGCTTGCGTCATTCCTTCATTGTAGGACTATGAGATTTTTCCACTCGTATTATCTGCTAGAAAATAAAGTCATAAAAGTCACATCTCGCCTCAAACAGCCACATGATTTGAGATTTTCAAGTCCATCACAAAAAAAAAAAGTTATGTGTGAAATGTAATACTTGAGTACTGGTTCCTTCCGTATGTAATACTTACGCACTGGTTCCTTCCTCCTTGTGACACTCTATAAATAGTCACTTTGTGTTAATCAATTTCATATGGCAACCACAGGGAAACAATGACTCTACAAAAGGCGTAGAATATTTTCTTGACCTATGGTCATGGCTTCCACACCTACGTGCTATCTAAAAAGGTTTTTGAGTCATAGAGAACGTTAGTCAGATGGATTGCTTAATGTTAATCCATCACAGAAGTTCAGCTCAAAGTGTTCTGTATGATCAGTAAATTTTACCAATAAGCATTTTCAAGAAAGACAAAAACATACCCTGGTTAAAAAAACCCTGCTTAAACCAGTCTAAGCTGGATTGCTGGTCTTAGCTGGTTTTACATTTACATTTACATTTATGCATTTGGCAGACGCTTTTATCCAAAGCGACTTACATTGCATTATACTATACATTTGTATCTGAGTATGTGCAATCCCTGGGATCGAACCCATGACCTTGGCATTGCTAGTGCCATGCTCTAACCACTGAGCTACAGGAAAGCTCCTGTTTAAGATGTTCTCCCAGCCTGGCCAACTGGTGTTCAGCTGAGAAATCAACTGGTTCCCAGTCTGACTTGTCAACAGACCAGTCTGAGAGACTAGCTAAGGCCAGCTTGGGCTAGTTTAAGGTGTTTTTTTTTTTTTTCTGGCAGAGTATACACTACCTTTGCCATAACAAGTATTGTTATTGAAACTTCTAATGTTACACCATACAGTGGCATCCTGAATTGTTTGCCTTTAACTTGCTTGCTTGCAACAGTTGCAACAAAATGTTTTGAGAATGGGACCATTCTTTTCCAGCATGACAATGCACCTTTGCAGAAATCATTTAAGTCAAGTCACCTGTATTTATATAGCTCTTTATACAATACAGGGCTGCGTTTCTCAAAAGCATAGTGAGCTAATTTGATCATAGAGACCATTACAATGCTTTTGGGAAATGCATCCCAGATAGTTTCAAAGCAGCCTTACAGTGAAAATAATGATTCAATGATGCAAAAAGAAATCAAATCTGGTGTAAAGCAGCTCTGTAAAGACAATAAAAGTAAACTGTCATTCAGTTCTGTCATGACAACTCTCGGAGTGTTTGGCATAGTAATGGATATGACAATGTTGATATGTTTTGTTTTGGTGGAATAGATCTGATTAGATTGGAATAGACAGAAGTCTCAAGCTGAGACAGGGCGAGGTTGACCTTGTTGCTATGGATGGGTTTTACAATAAAAATGTTGCCATATTCAAATAAAGGTTTTAAAATTAATTAAACTATTATGTTCATTTAATTGTGTCTCAGTGTCTCGAGAGATTGCAGAATTCAAGCGACTAATGGACTACATGCACGGAGCGTTCTTTAGAACTTCCGCATTAATATAAGCCAGCTCAAAAACTTCCGGAGAGATGTCATTTGCTGGTGTGTTGAGCATCAGTAGTGTAATACTTAGTTTATAATCAGAATATAGTCACTTAAATAGTCAGGCATAGCATTCATTTAGTTATTAAAACGTAACACAGCATAAAAAATAAATTAATAAAGACATACCTCAGTGTTCCTTCTCGGCTAAATTCAATTCGACCATCAGTTTTCACACTTTCATGTGAAAAAAAGCTTCAAAATTTAAATATTTATTGTGCTCTTTAGTTAGATTAATTAAATAAAATGTGCGTTTTTTCAAGTATGCTGAAATCATTGATCTTGTGCTGCACTGACTGACAGCGGCTGTGATTATTGTGTTCGGTTTTACAATGGGGACAATCTCAGAAGGATGAACAAATAATGTTGGTGGTCATCACATTAAAAATAACATTTGAAGTGCTGGGGGAATAATGCGCGTGTGTGTCTAATTACAGACACAGCGTTTTTAAACTGTCCCAATAGCTTCATCTTTATTGCAATCAATAAAACTGATTTATTGGCAAATTAGGTAAATGTGATAACTGCATTAAAATATGAATACAACATTAAAAGTCAACCATTGATGGTTTTGTGTCGATGTACAGCGACTACAGAATGAACAGCTAACAGTTCACCGGAAATGTCCGAGCTGCCTTAAAGGGTTAGTTCACCCAAAAATGGAAATTATGTCATTAATGACTCACCCTCATGTCGTTCCAAACCCGTAAGACCTCCGTTCATCTTCGGAACACAGTTTAAGATATTTTAGATTTAGTCCGAGAGCTTTCTGTCCCTCCATTGAAAATGTATGTACGGTATACTGTCCATGTCCAGAAAGGTAATAAAAACATCATCAAAGTAGTACATGTGACATCAGTGGGTTATTTAGAAGTTTTTGAAGCATCGAAAATACATTTTGGTCCAAAAATAACAAAAACTACGACTTTATTCAGCATTGTCTTCTCTTCCGGGTCTGTTGTATATATCCGCTTTCACTCCACAGTCGGTGCGTTCCAAACGGGATATATCGCCCTCCGAAGGGCACTTCGGAGTGAAAATAATCATGGCCGCCGTATTGAAGGGTCGTTCCAAACCGAAGTGCTCAAAACTGGCCACTTCAAAGGGCCCTTCGGAATTAAGGATTTCGAAGGGAACAACTGATGGACACTTCGGGCCCCCATGATCCTTTGCACAGGGAAGTTTGACGTCACAGAAAGGGTACAGGAGGCTCAGAGTTCGATTTTAACTATAAATGTATGTATAATATTTTCTGTAGGCCTACTACTGTAATATTTATACGAGTTAGATTTGGTACATTAATATGGTCAAAACGACATTGTACTTAAACAAAAATACTTTACAGCTCCCTTAATCAGTCCATTCAAATGTTTAAAATACATAAATAGGTACAATATAGCCTATATGCGATAAACCTAAAATAAATAAATAAACTAACGTTAAATAAAGGCCGCAGCTTGCACAAACTACTCCTCTTTGAATATTATACATACCTTTATAGTTAAAATCGAACTCTGAGCCTCCTGTACCCTTTCTGTGAAGTCAAACTTCCCTGTGCAAAGGATCATGGGGGCCCGAAGTGTCCATCAGTTGTTCCCTTCGAAATCCTTAATTCCGAAGGGCCCTTTGAAGTGACCAGTGTTGAGCACTTCGGTTTGGAACGACCCTTCAATATGGCGGCCATGATTATTTTCACTCCGAAGTGCCCTTCGGAGGGCGATATATCCCGTTTGGAACGCACCGAGGGAGTGACGCTGCTTCTTCTTCTTCTTTCCTGTTTTACGGCGGTTGGCATCCAGCTTATTGGTGCATTACCGCCCCCTTCTGCTCCGGACAGTGACGCTGATGACGTGTTATGTAGTGCGCCCGAGCTTCGTTTACAGTATGAGGGAGACGCATGCTGTATTCAAGCTATTCTACATTGTTTGTATTTTGGTATTGCTATATTTTTTAAAATGGTGCGTAGGTGTGCATGTCGCGAATGTCCTAATCGCGTCACTGTCCGGAGCAGATGGGGGCAGTAATGCAGAAGAAGAAGAAGCAGCGTCACTGTGGATATACACAGACCCGGAAGAGAAGACAAAATGCTGAATAAAGTCGTAGTTTTTGTTATTTTTGGACCAAAATGTATTTTAGATGCTTCAAAAACTTCTAACTAACCCACTGATGTCACATGGACTACTTTGATGATGTTTTTATTACCTTTCTGGACATGGACAGTATACCGTACATACACCTTCAATGGAGGGACAGAAAGCTCTCGGACTAAATTTAAAATATCTTAAACTGTGTTCCGAAGATGAACGGAGGTCTTACGGGTTTGGAACGACATGAGGGTGAGTAATTAATTACATAATTTCCATTTTTGGGTGAACTAACCCTTTAACAACAACCAGGAAGTAACCGTGCATATGGTCCATTATGTTTTATAAACAAAGTTCTGGAGGAGCGCGTTCGAACGGTCTATCAGCTCAAGGGGATTTCCACGGTTTTCTGCATCCTTTCCCCACCCCATTCCTCACTCTTGGCTGGGGATATGGGGAGAACTCTGGGTTTGGGCTAAATTCCAAGCTTGGAGTCCTCGATCCCAGCACGCCAAATATGCTTATATTATATATATATATTGTTTTTTTTACTCTATTCGATCATTTCGATCAAGTGTGAACTGCTACTGCCACAGGTAATCGAACATTATTTATTTATTAAAGATTTATTTTTGGTGTCTTATCTTCGATTCATATCTTTAAATCAAAATATGTATTGCATTTGAAGCTCTATCGCTATTGCCTCAATAGTGTACCGTGTCTTTAGGTGGATTAGGATTGTCTGTGATTTGGTTTTAGTGACTTAGGAGTCCTCTTGACTACTCCTAATGTTTCACAGATTTTCTAAAAAGAAGATTCTGATTCATTTGTGTAATCTGATGTTAGATAACACTATTCTCATGTTGGCAATCCAGAATACACAGTCCATCTATAAAACCTTTGCCACACCATTGTTAAATTGAAATAAGCTATACATGACATTTCAATCCTCATAAAAGATAAGATTCTTACACACTCAAACGGTATTGCATCTTATCTTTCAAACAGCAATCAGATTCACTACATTTATATTGTAACATTATAGTTTTATATATACTTTTTTACTCTATTCGATCATTTCGATCAAGCGTGAGCTCGTGAAAACAACTGCCACAGGTAATCGGGCATTATTTATTTATTTTTGGCGTCTTATCTTTGATTCAGATCTATAAATCAAAATATGTATTGCATTTGAAGAAAAGCTACAGCACCTAAGGCTCTATCGCTATTGCCTCAATAATGTACAGTGTCTTTAGGTGGATTAGGATTGTTTGCGATTTGGTTTTAGTGATTTAGGAGTCCTCTTGACTACTCCTAATGTTTTTTACAGATTTAGGAGCTAATTTTAGCACTAAAATGCATTGTGAAATACTCTTAGAGCAAAAATGTAGGAGTCCTACAATAAGGACTGACACATTTATTATTTTTAAGAGTTTCTCCTAAATCGGCAAGTTAGGGGCTACTTTTAGCCTTAAGATGTTTTGTGAATATGGCTCCAGATCTATACAGGTGGAGCTGGGGAAGATGGAGGGTTTCTGAAAAGCTAACTGCAACTGCTACAGCAAATACTGACCAAGCATTTGAAGGTTGAGCAGCGAGCTCATTGGCTACTGTTACGGCAGGAACCAATCAGCGGTGCCCTATAGAGAACAATGCGATGGCAATCAGATTGAGTTAAAGGGTTAGTTCACCCAAAAATGAAAATAATGTCATTTATTACTCACCGTCATGCCGTTCCACACCCGTAAGACCTTCGTTAAGATATTTTTGTTGAAATCCGATGGCTCAGTGAGGCCTGCATAGCCAGCAATGACATTTCCTCTCTCAAGATCCATTAATGTATTAAAAACATATTTAAATCAGTTCATGTGAGTACAGTGGTTCAATATTAATATTATAAAGCAACGAGAATATTTTTGGTGCGGCAAAAAAACAAAATATGTTTTTTAAGGTTTTTTTTGAAGTAGGATTTAATTTGTCGCTTGCATCTGTGTCGCAGATAAATTGAGAACTGTTATTACTTTCAATTGTATTTACGAGATATTTATATATTAGACTGTAGCAATAGGTAATAAAACTGTATAAATATTGAGTAAGACTAGCTGACATCAATGGCTTTATTAAACAGCAAGTTGACATAAGTAAATCTGATTCATGTTTCCTCGTTCCATGTGGACATGTATGTGGTCTTTTTTTAGGGTGTGGACTGACCTTAAATTAATGTTTCTTTTCTTTTTGTTAAAGACCAACTCTCAGAGTATTTTGTATTGCTTTAAAAGGGGTTCTCATCACTTTGCATGCATGGCCAATACCAGTGTTATTTTAGAATAATACTACTATAGTATTTTGAATTATCTTTTATTTTTAGATTTTTATTTTAGCTTAAGTAATTTTATCTGCTTTTGTCATTTTTATTAGTTTTTAAAAAAATGTATTTATATTTGTATCAGTTTTCTTTGTAGTAATTTTAGTACTTCAACTTTATTAGCATCTTTTTTAATTTTAAGATTTCCATCTAATATTTATACTTATTTCAGCTTTATTTCAATAAAGAGATCAGTTTTACTTAGCAACAATAAGCGAAGTCTGAAAAATCTTTTACTTGATAGATTTCATATATGAACCTCCTGCCCTATAGGCAACACTAATGTAAAAAATAAATTCATTAAAAAATAAACGCCTTGTTGTAATTTTCTAAAAGGAACATTCTGATTCATTTGTGTAATCTGATGTTAGATAACACTATTCACATGTTGGCAATCCAGAATACACAGCCCATCTATAAAACCTTCGACACACCATTGTTAAATTGAAATAAGCTATACATAACATTTCAGCCCTCATAAAAGATAAGATACCTGTGTACTCAAACAGTATTGCATCTTATCTTTCAAACAGCAATCAGATTCACTACACACTGTAAAAAAATCAAAAGTTGAGAAAACTTAAAACAGGGTATCTGCAGATATGAACAAGTTAAATTTGAGACTTTTTAAGACCTTTTTAATACCACCTTACATGAAATTTAAGCCCAAACCTGCGATGGAAACACACACGAGCACACGTGCGCGCACACACACACACACACACACATACATAATAGATCAGGCATGTGATCAGCTAGAGATAAAAAAAGCAGGAAAGTCTGACCCCGCACCCAAGCCGCGCCCCAGCACTTTCTTTTTTTTAAATATATATTTTATCACATTAAAAGGTATGTCATATATTGCAATAATACATACTATTGTTCTGTAAAAATAAAAAGCAGCATTTAATAATCATGATAATAATTAATATAATATTTTAAATGTATTAATAGAATTGTTATTATTAAAGTGCCTGCAAAAAGTTTGGAAACAATTATTAATTATTTTAAAATAAGTCTCTTCTGCTCACCAGGGCTGCATTTATTAAATCAAAAATACAGTAAAAACAGCAACATTGTGAAATATTTTTACAAATAAAAAAAAGGTTTTCTATATTTTATAAAAAATATTTTATAAAATGTAATTTATTCTTGTGATCATTTTCAGCATTATTACTCCAGTCTTCAGTGTCACATGATCCTTCAGAAATCATTACAATTTGATTTGATGCTCAAGATACACTTCTAATTATTATCAATGTTGAAAACAGTTCTTATTTTTGTGGAAATGGTGATACTTTTTGTTAGTTTTCTTTGAAAAATAGAAAGTTCAATGAACAGCATTTATTTGAAATTATATTAGGCTACATGTATTTAGCAAATATATTATTTATTAAATTTTAAGCTGCAAAAACTGCATTTTAACATTGATAATATAAATAGTGAATGTTTCTTGAGCAGCAAATAAGAATTTCTGAACAATCATGTGACACTGAAACTTCTCTTTGTAAACAACAACAGAATTAAAAATGATTCTAAATGACGAATGTTGCGTTCCCAAATGCAAATTTAAACGTCACAAACAAAGTAGCAATTACAGTGAATCGAAAATGAAAACGCACCACTGCTACAGCAAGCGTGCAGCGCGTGAATTTTATATTAAATTCTTACCACCATTCATCTTACCAGCAGATTTATTTAAAAATGTGTATCCGTGTACAGCTCTGATCAGATATTCCTACATCTTAGCTGCAGATGGCGCTGCATTACCGCAAAAGATGCACTTAGATGCTCGCCGTGTGCGTACCGCTTTGATGCCCATTGTACCCAGTTTAAAACGTTTTTCTACAAACGGCGCAGTTTGCCTCGTAGACATTTACCGACACCGGCATAAACCACCAGGAGAATTCATCTTTCTCGAGCCATTTATCATTAAATTTGCGCTTACCTATTACAGCTACCTGCTACCACAATTCTCTCTGATGACGCAACGCAATAACTACCGCGAGGAAAAAAAATCTTCTGTTCAATGATCGTCATTGGGTCTGTCAGACTATAGACATTTTTTGACGGTAATGCAATGACAAATATTTAAGACCTATAGAATCTGAATTTAAGACTTTTTAAGGCCTTTTATTTGAGTTTTCTCAACTTCTTGTATTCAGTTCATACAACAAAAAGTTGAGAGAACTCAAATCTGCTGAAGTTTATTGCCTTAAACTTTTAAGTTTTCTCAACTTTTGATTTTTTACAGTGCATTTACACACTGAAAAAAAATGATTTTTTTGATGCTGTTCACTTTATTTAAACAACTTTTTTTGATTCAACACCATTGTATTAGGTTTCTGGTTCAAATTCCATTGCTTCATGTTAAATTAAGTTGAAACAATTACTTTTTGACTTAACTTGATGTTTTTATATTAAAATAACATGTTTCAATCAAACAGGATTTTCACTTCCCATCATGCTTTGCAAAGGGGCTGAACTAGGAGTGTAAATGTTGAAATAAAGTGTTATTTTAAGCAGTTTTTAGGAAGATGAGAAAATGGAAAGACTTTTTAATGTTTACTGTTCTATTATGTTGGTATTTAAAAGTTTCTGTTAATGAATAGTTTTAGGGTTACCATTGTGGTGAATTGTTGCACTAGTGTTTGGGTTGAGGACCTGCTAACAAAGCTTCAAATTAATTTAATAAGAAAGTAATCACTGTGGTAGTGCTCTGGGTTGCATTTCCAAAAAGCATTGTAAGCCTATAATGATTGTAAATCCATTACCACCAATGAACTTATGATCAATTTATGCTTTACAATGTTTTTTTCACTAACACAGTATGACAAAGGAATAAGCACTGCTTCAGATGAAAACATATACAATGCATATAGCTCATAATTATTACTTTTGTATTTCATAAGCTGACCTCAGAAAGAATTTGGGCCCTCTGACAAAATATAAAAATGATTTAATACGAGAACATGGGTGTATACAGTTAGATACATCAGAACATTGCTTGCTATTATGGAGTTACACAATTGTGTAAACATTAGGTTCAGATCAATTTGCCTGAAATGAAACAAGGAAGAATGTTCATTTCAACTCTCAGTGTAGGTTCCCCAGGTCAGATAATTCATTAATTTTTTTGTTAGCCAATCATTGGTTCTCAATGAGGAGAGAGAGTGTGTTTACGTTGTTTAATGATTACAGAATTCACTTTAAGTGTCTAAGTCCCTCATTTATCTTTCAAATGGTTTCCATTTCCAGGGAATTTGAATCATGTCTGAGGTTTAAACCTGTGCTGAAGCTTGTTGCCAAAACCCTTAAAATATGATAAATCATATCAGTGAAATGAAAGCTCAGTTCAAGGTAATTATCACCATTCAAATGCAAAGTAATCATTAACACTTTATTTTACGTTTACAATGCCTCTTTTGTTTTTACTGCTCGACGTGATCTTGACTTTCCGTTTGAACAACTTCTGTCGAAGCCGCTTTTCGTTTCCGCTCTGCTTCTGTTATTGTCATTGGATGCAGTGGGAAAAATCCAGCCAATCCTACTCGTTGGAAAAAAAGGATCAGTGTCAGTGCCTTTTGCTGTACTCACTAAGCATTGTTTTTAAATGAAATAATGAGTAAGAATTCACAATCCTGTTTACCTAGAAGTTTGGCCACTGGTTTTGTCGTATGGGCGCCGCATCCAATCCAGTACTTGATTCTTTCATAATTGAAGGCGACAAGTTTTTCATTGTGAATGTTCGGGAGAGGGTCATATGATCCCACCTGCTCGATATATTTACTGTCTCTCGCCCGTTTATTATAAGCAGCCACAATGCGATAGAAGGGTCTGTTAGTGACACCTCCTAATGCCAGCCTGATGACCACATGCCCACCATGATATTTCTTGAGCAGGAAAGATGCTGAGACAAAAGACATAATGCATAATGTTTTATGTCACAAACATGAGGCTTTAACTCTGAAGTAAAGCAGTGAGACTTAATAATGGTCCTGAGGACCACATTCTACAGGGAAACATCCAAAATGTGCCTTACTTAGGAGTCTCCAGGACCAAAATAGAGTATTAGCATTGGGGTTTTAAGAGTACTTACATAAATGAACCATGATTGACAGATTCTCTGTTGAAAACAAAAGATAATAAGTAAATAGGACATATTTATAAAACACTGTGCAATACTATATGACCAACTTGCAATGCAAATACGGTCTTAGATTAAAATAATTTAGTCTTTATGAGAGCATGCGTTAGCCTATATGAACCATGTTTCGCATTTAAAAAACCCCCACATACCTTATATATCCGGTAACTGCATGCAAAAACGTCTGTAATATTATTAAATATAAGCTTAACGTGTTTGTGGTAGTGCGCGAACACACATGCTACATAAAGACAGTCAACAACATGACATTCGCAAGGGCGCCGACATGTTTTTCTCAGTATTTCTCAATCCTACTATGGCGAAGGCTTTGCTTATGAATATTAAGTACGTTACGTGTCTGCGTTCTAGGAAGCGCAGCGTAACGTCATTAATATTCATGTTTCTACACTGCGTAGATGGAATGTGATAAGTTCGGCCACTAGGTGGCGGTTTTGTTCTACCTGTTTTGCTTTTTGAAAACACGAATTAACAAATAGTTTATTTATTCAGACGTATATTGTTTTCACGCTTTTCTAGCTGTCAAACAATTAAAGTAGCATCATGGAAAAGACCAGCTCTAAGTTGGTTGCCATTTTACTTTAATGGAGCACTGCCACCTCACTGTTTTGTAAAGTTTATCATCATTAAACTTGCCCAGTAAAATTGAAGTAAGTATATAAATGAATAAATAGTGAATGAACAGATACAGATGCAGGGCAAACCAAAATGCATCTTTTATGGTGGATCAGCAGAGAAAGTTGAGCTGAAAACTCCCATTCTTTTCACTTGTGGCTGATGCTCTTGTGAAGATCTCATGCTCCTGTGGACCACAAGACAAGCTTTTACGGCCATAATCATCCGTGACTGTCCTTTCCAGCTTGTTCGGATGACCAGATAACACACCAGAAAAAAGAGAATTCCTCACTTAAGGACAAGGTCTGTTTAAAACAACAAGCAGGAAACAAGATTTTGATACTCCCTCTGTTGTATGTTTATACATGACAAGGATATAAGTGGTTGAGCCAGTGTCAAACCATTTGGATGTTTAGTAATTAGGGGTAAATGATTTATTTATGATGATAATCTTAAACAGTTATTCACTAGTGAGACCCCAGCAGAGATGCAAACTGTAGATACATCATAAATCTGCTGATATTGTATATAAATAAATGGTTTTTAGCTGAACTGCACCTTTAATCCACTGTTTCTGTACCAAATATCAGTGTAATTATTTTTTAAGTGGAAAAATCCCCCAGAATGAATAGAAAATAAACTAATCCACCTAATTTATTATGCCATCACTAATACATATGCCACTATTTCACCATAAAGGTTTTAATCTGCTTTTCTAACATTATTTGTTATGTACTATTTTTCAGTAACTATTTTGACTCAAGCGTCTAAATGCACAAATGTTTTTGTTGTTTTAGTAGTGGTTTTATATGTTGGATTCAAACACCTAAGTCAAAAATTACAGTATCATCATGTTATAGTTAATGTTAGTTTAACAAAATAGCTGTAAAAAAACGAAAATACCGTTTCCATTTAAACAGTAATATACCATTTTAAAAAAACAATGCATTCTGGGTAATATTTGTCATTTTCGAGAAAATAACCTATAGGCTACTTTCTCGAAAATGACAAATAATCTTACCCAGAATGCATTTTTTTTTTTTTTTTACAGTATACTACTGTTTCAATGGAAAACGGTATTTTACTGGGTAAATTTGTTTAATTTTTTACAGCTATTTTTTAGAGTGAAGTGAACACAGTAAAACCACTTTGACATGCATTAAATCAATGTATTGTATATAACAGTATATGCATATACAGTGTATAATAAGGATAGATATTAAACAAATGATTGAACTAGCAAGGTGTGGTTGGGGCAAGTTGTCACACGCATTTTTCTTGTAATTTTATACAGTTGATTACTTACAAAATCTGTTGGATTAAACATTTTGTATGGAACTTTTTTGATTTTTGCTGTTTGTGTTTTATAATTGTGTTCTAATAATTTAATAGATCCTACTGTGACAAGATACCAGCTACTGGGGCAAGTTGTCACTAACAGAACAACATGTTCAGTAGCTTGATTTTGAAGGCCTTTGGAACTTTGCTTTGATGATTCAAACCTGGAATAAGAATATCCAGTTAAGAGAACTGATAAACATAACTGATAATATCTACCTGCGTTCACTGCACTTACCTGTCTGTTTTACAGATTTGACTGTTTTAAGTGTGTGAGCATGTGATTTGTTATCTCATAGGGTGAAGAGAGTTTGGCTTCACGTGTCGTGGATCAAATGATCTGTTTCATCTGTCATGGGCTTGTGGACGGATTCACTGAATCTAATTCGGACTGCATGCAAAATGGATCCTGCCACTTTCATCATGGGTAAACAGAGAGTTTCCTTCATTCTGCTGATAAGAGGGATGTGTTAACTGATTGAGACATGTCGGTATGTTCATCACATGTCATTAAGGTTTGTAAGAGTCTCATGACTCTTTTATTGAAGAGCAAAACATTAGCTTATACATTAATGTTTGTAACCTTTTTAGTTTTACAGGCATCGCAGATTATCTATCAGAGGGTGCGAACAGAAAACTATGTTACACTAGCATTGTCAAAACTCTTGATTAGGTAAGTAAATATTAAATATGCATTAATGACATGTAAACCAAACATCAGCATCAACTAAAGTGCTCATGATTTTACATTTTATAGCATAGCAAGTTTATTTAACCAACCATTTCGATAATCCATTAATAATGGCAACAATCTGAGAGTTGTAACATTGCAACTTTAAATTCATTTTGCTTCTTGATGTAATCTTACATTTATAAAGTTTAGTAAATGGCCTTCATCAAGCAATTTGCATGTGACATCCGTAAATTTTACAAAACCACAAAAATCCAGAGACGCCACGATCAGATCAGATTGAGTGGCTTTATATACGTAGATTTGTCCCGGAGGATGATGGAAACAAATCATTCCCATTGACTTTACAGGGCTTTATGGATGTAAAAGCCTTTTATTTTTTGAGTTGGGCAGATTAGATGAGCTCTCCGCTCCTCTTCATAACGTGCCTTTAGCTGAGAGGGCGGTCAGGCCAGACAGTGGCAGCACAGGATAGTCACACTTCATTAAAGATAAGAGCTCTCACCCCTACGTTTAAGAAGGATACTTAACTCACTGTGACCTCCCTGCTGGGTCGTGACCTGATCACACTCTGGAGTGTCCAGACCCTGTTTGAGCGCGCAAGTTCAAGAGGTCAGACTTCAGTTCGCAGGACGCAAGAGGATATGGCCCTATAGCCTGTCTGTTCGTCTGAAGTTTCCATCAGATCACAAAGACAGTTTTGTAGAAAACCAAGGTCATATTCTTCAAAAACATACATAAATCTGGTGCAATACATCTGAGGCATTCTTCACATTTAAATGACAAATAAACTAAAAAGCTCAAAAGAGCATCTGTATGTATATGCATGAGTGTGGATTCAAAAATCTGATTGTGAAATGTTCATATTTATCTTCTTTGTAATGTCACAAATTTGCTATTTTTTTTAGTACTAACCTAGAAATACTGCAGGACTTTCTAACTTGATTATTTCTTACTCATTTTATACTATAACATTTCTTATTTAAAAATCATAAAACTGTTTGTTTTGATTTTTAAATCAGAAACTGAATAGAATGGGTTCATTTTTAAGAAAATTGCAATTTTATCCCACCACAAGGATGTCAAAAGGGGTAATCAGGAACCCAGCAGGATCTTAATATGGGTCAATAGAGCTTCATATCAGTTTAATTTCCATGGTGTTCTGGGCAGAGCAATGACTTCTCTACTGAGGATTTGCTTGCTGCAGTATATTTTTATAACCCTAAAAACCAACATTAGGTCAACAATTTGCATACACACACACACACACACACATATATATATATATATATAAATAAATATATATATATGTATATATATATATAACCCTGGACCACAAAACCAGTCATAAGTCACATGGGTATATTTGTAGCAATAACCAACAAATACACTGTATGGGTCAAAATTATCAATTTTTCCTTTATGCCGAAAATCATTAGGATATTAAGTAAAGATCATGTTCCATGAAGATATTTTGTAAATTTCCTACCTTAAATTAACCAAAACTGTATTTTTGTGAGTGGATATGCATTGCTAAGGACTTCATTTGGACAACATTAAAGGCGATTTTCTCAATATTTTGATTTTTTTGCACCTTCAGATTGTATCTCGACCAAATATTGTCCTATCCTAACAAACCATACATCAATGGAAAGCATATTTATTCAATCTTAATTTCAAAAAATTGACCCTCCATATTAGGGTCATTAGGGTAATGACCATCCATATTAATTTTTCAGTCTCTCTATTATGATACAAACAGAAAATACAGGAAATATGTACACAAAATGTAAAAAAAAAATTCTGAACAAAATTGCTTCTCTAAGCAAAAATCAGTAGAGTGACCTCCTGTCACAGGTCTCCTGGACTTCCATTTTCTCAAATACATTTTTTTTTTTTTTTTTAGATTTCTTGGCCTTCCAGTCCTTTTCCATTCCATTTCCAGGTTCCTATTGTAAATGTAAGGAGAGGTCACTAAATACTTGCCACTTTAGCCTATAAAAGGCTTTTTTTCCCCTGATTTTTTTCTGTTTTTTAATACAGCATACAAATTTACTGTATTTTCTGGTTATGTTCTAATAAAGAGACTGAGAAATAATTATATATGGTCATTATAACATTGCTAAAACAATCTAATGGTGGCCTAAGACTTTTGCACGGTACTGAATACACATACACACACACACACATATATATATATGTGTGTGTGTGTGTGTGTGTGTGTGTATATATATATATAAACATGCAAACTCGAACTGAGGACCTCCTTCACTCTCAGAAAAAAAAGTACAAAAAAATGTACCTAAATAGTGCATATTAGTACCATGGCCCATAGAATCACCAAGAGTCAGATGCGACTGAAATGGTCAATGAATGAATGAAACTGAACTAAATGTTTCATGCATTTCATATTGTTAGTTTCTTTCTGGCACTGGAATGTGTGTTTGACAGAATTCATAATTGCCACTTCATTTGCAAGGTAAAATGTAATTAAAATATTCATGAGCATGTTGTAATGGAAACATGCACTTGGGTTGATCTCGGGTCATTTTAGTCAGTGTAAATATTATTAAAAAAAAACCCTGATGAATGATATTACTAAAATAAGAAAGCTACCAGACAAAGCTAAATTGTTCTTCTGTTGGACACTTCTGGTAATGGAAGTTGCTTTTGATAGAGTTTAATGTTGCTGTGGGCCAATAGGTCAATATCTGCGCTTCATGTCTTTGCACATTTTGAGGATTATTAGTGCAGGGCATTGCCTTCTTGACTTTTTAAAGCTATATTGGATTCTGCGGGTGAATTTCTACAATCACTTATGTGCTATACTTTTTCATTGCTCACTCTAATCATGGTCTAAAGAAGCGCCCTGACATTCCATTTAGATTTATACATATTAAAGCAAGATTCATTTGTATTTAAATGACAAAGACAGGTGACACGTCTGCTTTTAGATGATAAGGCATTTTGGCAATGCAGAGGACTATCTTTTCAACTGCTGTTTACCAATAAGTGTCTAAGGCGTCTGCTGCTCGCCTTGATCGGCCCCCACATTCCTGTGTTCCTTAAGGAGTCCCCTCAAACATGAGGGGTTCTTCTCCTCTACTCCAATCCATCTCTGCAATCCAGCAGGCCTCCTACTGCGCCTCCTCTAAAGCCTGTCAGAGGGGGGAGTCTCCAGCTAGCTGCATGTGCTTCCAGGCATGGAAGTATATACTTGTGCCTTCCATCTAAACTCTGCTTGCTTAGGAATTGCAACATCTACTTTTTAAAACTGCACTTGGGAAAAAGTGAAATTTAAAACGATGTGAGCATGAGATGCAAAGCTTTCTGCATGTTGCAACACAAATGGCTTCACTTTTGTTTTCACCTTTCACCAAGAAGTGAGCAAACTTGTGGTGGATGAAAACATGGGATTGAAGGAGGGATTTATCAAGAGACCATGGCTGCATCTGAAATACCACATATTTCCCTACTATGTAGATGGCAAATTCAAAAGCGTAAGCAAAAAGTTCCCTGATGACCTCTTACTTCTGGAAAGATTCTGGGATGCGTCCAAAATCGCATACTCACTTGTGCAGGTACTTATTTTGAATATGTAATTACTTTGCGACTGTTAAAAAAGTATGTCCTAGTANCCTATTATGCCCTCTTTCACATGATGTAATATAAGTCTCTGGTCTGGTCAAGTTTCAGCTTAAAATACCCCACAATTTTGCCCCTATTTGGGGGTGAGCAAAAACACGCCTTTTACTATATTACTATATTGCTGGCTAAAAAAATAAATCCAAAATTGGTTGAAAAAAATGGCTGGGTAAAAACAACCCAATCCCTGGTTTTGTCCATATTTAACCCAGCAGTTTTTAGAGTGTGATGACCTCTTACTTCTGGAAAGATTCTGGGATGCGTCCAAAATCGCATACTCACTTGTGCAGGTACTTATTTTGAATATGTAATTACTTTGCGACTGTTAAAAAAGTATGTCCTAGTATGATTGTGTGTAGTATGAATGTAATCCGGACGTCCTACATCCGCCATGTTTTCATTATCATGTGACCTGCAGCATCAGTTGCGTCACTTCACTGCCATTCATTCACAAATCCTCTCCCATGGTTTCATGGGATAGTAAAGTGTCTTCAGAATCTCACAGGAAGTAGTAAGTCATTCAGGTAATGTTTGCCTACGAGTACTGTGAATTCGGACATACTTCTTTTGTCGCATACTATTTTTCGCCTACTATGTAGTAAGGAAGTATGCGATTTCGGATGCAGCACTGAAGTGCGCGTGCGATGGACACTTTACTATCCCATGAGGCCACTGGAGAGGATTTGTGAAAGTCAGTGAAGTGACGCTGGTAGGTCACATGACAATGATAAAATGGTGAGTGTCATTACATTCATACTACACACATTCACACAAGTACATACTCAAGAGAATATGCAATTTCGGCCCGTATCAGCCATAAATTAGCATGGTTTTGCATGAACAAGCACACTAATTTTGACAGAAAATTAAAATTGTATTTTGAAAAATATACTAGTTTTTTTTTTTTAGGTTATGCATTATCAACTAAAGCATATGTTCAGTGTTTATATTGTAGTTTAACATGCATTTTTGGTCCACTCTCTCTCTCACTTTGCTTTTAAGTAAAAGTGGAGTTTTTTAAAGTCAACATTGGTATCGCTCAAAAAAATGCTGGGTTGTTTCAACCCAAATTTGGGTCAAAAATTGACAAATCCGTTGTCCATTTTTGACCCAAATTTGGGTTGAAACAACCCAGCTTTTTTTAAAGTGTACTATCCGTTGATTTACAGTATGGAATTCAAAGTATAATCAGTAGAAATAGCTGTTTTTGAAACATTTGAGTNCTTTCAAAAGTTTATATATATATATATATATATTACACATAATTACTAGAGGCAACAATAATAATCAAAAGGTGAACATTAATTAATAAGCAATTAAATAAATGTTATTGTTTAATTATTATTCATTAAACTTATTAATAAATGTTTATTTACAACATATTTTGAGTTCATTTTAAACAAGCAATACAGTAATTTTTAAACAATAGTTGAGTTACATTAAATTACCCAGCAGGTTGGGTCAAGCATTTAACCCAATCGCCTGGTTTGTCCATTTTAAACCCAACTTGGGTTTTTTTTAACCCAGCATTTTTTAGGGTGTAGTTATTTGCTCCATCTTGCTTCTGTAAGATTTTAATATTTCCTCGTGTGTGATTCCTGTGCATGTCACGTGCCATTTCTCAACGCGAGAGAAACTGTGAAGTTAAACAAGCAGCGACCCTGTTCACACACAACTCAACACACTTTCACTCTCTTCATTTGATAAAATAATTCTGCTTGGGAAGCAATAACACATTGTGATAATTCTCAGCAGATGTGAGCATGCCTTAGCAAGTTAACAAGAGTCCGTGGGGAGTGTGGACAGCGTGAAGGAGAGAGGAAGAGGCCTGCTAGCCTGCGGTTTGTGTACAGTGTTCCCCAGCGTTTCTCAAACCTGGCAGCAAAGTCTGGAGCTCGTCCAGTGTCTATATACACACACCAGCACAGGTTACACAACTTTAACACAGATAGACCAAAGATTCCTGGAGTTGAAAAAAATGACCACAAAGCAGTTTACACACTTAGTAATGCTAAAGAAGTACTTTGACAATAAGTCTGTTCTGGTTTGATTTCAGGACTCAAAGATGCAAGAATAAATTAAATATCAGGAAATTTCCCCATTGCTTTTGCCTTTAAGAAAGGTGCTTCACGTTAAAGCAAAGTCTAATGCAAATAACCAGGTGAACAAATAGTATCATGCTTCATGTGCTGTTCTTATAAAATGTTTCCATTGCAAGAATGATATAAAAACCGATTTGCACATCTTATGTGACATTTATAGTTAACCTATATCGCCTGCTAGTGGACACACATTCATTTACACATGAGTGAATTCCTCTTCAGTCCAATAATATGGTCAAAGGCTGTTGTGCAGGTGTTTTTGCTTTATTTCAGGTTTTGGATAATTAAATAATTAATGCACAATTAATCCATATTCTTTAAGCTGTATTTAGGTAGTTCTAGTGGCGATACTCTCCATTCGATTATATGTGCTGGATAATAAAAATATATTTTTTCATACACCCTATTGTTTTTTCTTTAAATGAACATTGTTTCCACATTAATTGATTTTTAAACCTAGATAACGCTGTTTTTTAAATGTTCAGATAGACAAGAATCTTTTTTTGTACACTTTCAACGAACAATTTCAGACAATATTCCTGGATGGTAGTTTGACAAATATGTTTAAATAAAAAGCAGACATATAAAGCCGAAATATATTCTCTATAAATAATCGACTCACAGGTTACCTATAAATTATCCACGCTCAAGTCAACCGGATATTAACTTTAAAGTTTCATGTTTTCATAACATTATCCATGACATCACTTTTGAGTGTCTGTGGAAAGAAATCTGGGCATTTTTTACTGGCATATCGTTACTTATTCCAAATGGAACAGTGTAACGTTACAAAAATCAAAACGAGATAACACACACACACACAACCTCAATAATCATTATTTTATTGTCATTTTTCCTTATATGATCTCAAAACGGGACATATGCACTTTGGAGAGTCAAATAGCCTATAATATTTTAACAAAAAGTATGTAGTGAGAGAGAAAGGCTAGTGTGCAGTTGTTTAATTTTCGAAAAGTATAACTTTTTTTTGACTAAATCCTAAAGTTCTGTGTTTTATTGTAATTGATAGTTATCGATATGCTGCACCTATCACCGGTGCGTCTCTGACCCGCGCGCAGCTCACCACACCCGGACACTGAGGGTCAGAGCTCCGCTGCCGGGCGCCAGGTCCTTCCACACCGGAACATCTGCATGTGAAATCGCCATTTCACCCCGCCACACTCCCTAATTGTTGTAAAAATTATTTGTGAAATTGCTTTCCACCAGGAGTGTTCGCCACGGCAATTTCCACACAATCTCAGCGCGCGGCGGTCCCACAGAGCTGAGCACGCGCACAGCCATTCAACCTAAAGATTCTGGAGGAGTTTTATCATATGTGCATAAGTGACTCACAGATCTCGCGGAAAAACGGTAAAGCGACTTACACTCTTAAAATGAAGTTTCAGCAAGAGTCACAAGGGTTTTTCGACCATTTTCTAGTTGTTCAGAAAACAGCATCCACTGTAAAACACGATTTTAATGATTTATCACAACATGTTTTCTTTAGTCAAATCAACTTAGATAATTAATGTGGTTCAGATAACATAATATTTTTAGTTTCTGTTGATCGCCTTCATTGTATTAACTCAAATTTTTAATTTTAATGAACTCAAAATTTTAAGGCAACCAGCTAACTTATTATTTTAAGTTAAACCAACATTATTATTATTATTTTCACAGTGTTTTAAAACTAAAACACTGAGCTGAAGATCCTTTGAAACAATAACTTTTTTCAATCTCTAAATAAAAACTCTATCCAGATAAAATTCTTGTTAAAAAGAGGGTTTCAGAATTGAAAAACTTTATTTTTGTTGTATATCAGATGCATTATTATTAGTATCATCAATGCTATATGAAGTATTCTATCTATATTGAATATGTCAGTTGTTTCAGGCCAAGTCTTCATCAGTTCTTGTTCATCATCATCACCTCAATCAGGTAAGTGTGCTGAAGTTTGTTTACGATGCACTCTTGTTCCTTCATTATTTACACAATAATGGCATTATAATCAGATTTTTCATGATACAACACTGTAAATTGATGGATATCCGTCGTGTTTCTCTTTTTCTGTATACTCAAAATCACTTTCTCTTATTTAATAATGACAATAAACATAATTCCACACTATGAGTCTATTAATAAAAAATAGTAAGTTATGATATATGCACAAATGTCAAGTACATAATGCACACATTTATGGATCACACAGATTTTCCCACTACAATGGCACAAAAATGTGTTCGTTTTTTATTTCTAGAGTAGCTTTATATGATGATAATAATATATTATATTTGTGTGTGTGTGTGTGTGTGCGCGCGCGCGCGTTTTTGTGACATATCAGGACACAAATGTGTATAATGACATGGGTATGACATAGGTATTACAAAAAGAGGTGACTTATGAGGACATTACCCATGTCCCCACTTTTCAAAAGGCTTATAAATCATACAGAATGAGTTTTTGTGAGAAAGTAAAAGTGTGCACAGTTTCCTGTGATGGTTAGGTTTAGGGGTAGGGGTAGTGTAGGGGGATAGAAAATACAGTTTGTACAGTATAAAAACCATTACGCCAATGGAATGTCCCCACAATTCACAAAAACGAACATGTGTGTGTGTGTGTGTGTGTGTGTGTGTTTGTCTCTCTAGTACAGAGTCCAACGCATTAAACTGACGTTTCAGTTCAAATGAGAGATGAATGAAAACTCATTGTAACATTTCCTGTGTTGATTTAGAGAGAGTGGGAGGGTATGTTGTGCGTGTGTGTTTTCTGCAAAGTTCCACCCGATTGGACGGCAGGTCTTGGGCATTACCCTTTCTCTCCATGCCGAATAAAAGAGTGCTGAAGAGCCTATCGCAGCGCGCGCTTCCTCCTCCCACTATGTGCGCCAAAGTTGGCCACTTAAACTCCTCTCAGGCAGCAAACAGGAGCTGTAATCAAAACTAGCAGATCATCTCACTAATATCTGCTTCAGAGCACTTTTCATGCTTTACTCTGCTCTTGTTTTTGGGTATTCACTGTAAGAACAAATCTTGAGTTTTTCTTCTGAACACTGGGCATTGTCCACTGGTGTGTGTGTGTGCGTGTGTGTGCGTGAGTGTGTGTGTTTGGATTGCTTTTTAAATTCTTTGGATCCGTTACTGTTTCCACGGCGCAAACAACACTGGAGCTTTCTGTGTGATTGATTTCTTTAATTTATTAGTGAGAGTTTAAATTGTTTGGGAGTAGCTGGAATGGCTACTTTACCAGGAACAGTTCCTCGAATGATGCGGCCAGCGCCAGGCCAGAACTACCCCAGAACCGGATTCCCATTAGAAGGTAACTTCTTATTCTTANCTTAAAAACATTATTTTTTAATCACATATACTGACAGAATGTTTTATAATTAAAAAAAATATATATATATACATAAATAATAATTTATTTTGAATAAGTTAAGTTTGTCTAAGACTCTTTTACGCGACAGTGATGGCTAAAAAAAGAACGAAATTATCGACTTAAATCGAATTTAATCATTTACATGACCGAACACGAGTTTTAAAAAATAGCAAGCTCATACTTCAATCAATGATTTATTCATTTTTCCAGCATTATAAGTAAAATGTTCCAGTCCTGACGTATTATTCGCGCATTAAATGGGAACGTCTTTCCCAGATCGAGTGAGTTCGTGCTTAAGAGCAGTTTGACGAAAGCCTTCCAACCCACGTCTCCTGCAATCTGTGGGATTTGCAGAAGTATCTCGCAGCAGTGAAGGGAAATAAAACACAAAGCTGAGAGCTGGCTCAAAGCATCACACTAATATTTGTGTTGCATGACTGGGAATAATCGAGGTTTAAAGTGCCTCTTGAATGGCAATTAGTGTCCTCAAGTGTTACATCCTCTCGTAACACATCAGATGATAGGGGCTGATAGAGAGGGATTCTTCAGGAAAGAAAATGTGTGAGGAGGATGAGATTTTTTGGATTGATTCTGCAGGCTCTGATTAATCATTATTCGCGTCTTCCGATAAACAGACATTAAGCACGAATAGCTTCTTGATATTAGCTGATTAATCAGCATGTGATGAATTCTGTGAATGTACCCCTCAAGACTCTGAGATCTAATTATCCACAAGTAAAGAGTGCAACACTTTACATTGCACTAAAGCTGTTCATCAAATGTACATTTAGGTAATTCATGTCTGAAAGTAGGCTACTTATACAAACATGTCATTTTCTTTATTTTACAGAGTATGATATTGTTTCCTTTTTTGGGCCTGAATGTTTTTCCGCAGTCTCAACGCCTCTGGGTCAAGGGCGCGTGAACCAGCTCGGTGGAGTTTTCATCAACGGAAGGCCACTGCCAAATCACATTCGACACAAAATAGTGGAAATGGCCCATCACGGCATTCGCCCCTGCGTGATCTCCAGACAACTGCGGGTCTCACACGGATGCGTGTCTAAAATCCTCTGTCGGTACCAGGAGACCGGTTCCATTCGTCCGGGAGCGATAGGTGGAAGCAAACCCAGGGTGAGTGAACGATTTCGTAACGGAGAGTTTAATTCTTAAATCTATATGGAATTCGAATGTTTTATAGTAAACCGAACGCGCGTTTCTTTCTTTTCCCCGTGTGTTTTGTCATTTTGTTTTTGTTCTACACTAAAGCAAGTTGCAACACCCGACGTTGAAAAGAGAATTGAGGAATACAAACGCGAGAATCCAGGGATGTTCAGCTGGGAAATCCGGGATAAGTTGCTGAAGGACGGGGTGTGTGACAGAGGCACGGTTCCTTCAGGTGAGGCCTCTTCCGGTAAGCACCATTTCTTTCTTACTGACAATTTAGAGGAATTCTAAAATTCGATTTGGAATTTTGGATTTGGAATTTTAGTGCGCTTTGACACCTATATACTACATGAAAAATGTGATCTCTATAAAATATTCTCAATCACATTATTAGTGTTGTGACTTTGACAGCCTGCTGGGCGTTACAGTGGTTATCATCTCTCTTTGTAGTTAGCTCCATTAGTCGGGTTTTGAGAGCTCGTTTTGGCAAGAAAGATGACGATGACGACTGTGATAAAAAAGATGAAGACGGAGAAAAGAAAACCAAGCACAGCATCGATGGGATTCTCGGGGACAAAGGTCAGAGGCCTTTATATTTCTCACTGTGTGCGAACAGATGCGTAAAAGTTGTGTTTTAAAACTCTGGTGTGGATCCGTTGTACTGATAGATCATGATGGGCTGGTGTTATAATTGGTGCTGTTGTTGCAATTGATATTTCATTAAGTAGGTATTTGAAAGGGACAGATGCTGCAGTCCTTCGTTCTCGCCAGGGGGAATCTGTGCGCCCCCTTGGAAAAAAAATGGCACAAATAGCTCTCATTATTCATGCTGCTAGCTGTTCAGTACTTACTCAATTATTTATGTGAGCCCTGACGTCAGGTATTTAGCCTGGTAAATTAATTTGTGTGGCACATTCCATTTCCCTCGCGTTTTAACGACCCCCTAAACGACAACTGACAGGTTGACCCATTTGAGAATCGATGTCAGTTTAAGCAACTACATTACGCGAGACATGTGGACGCGGTGCAG
>RJVU01079719.1:36160-83014 GCA_003731715.1 Anabarilius grahami
TTATACGCTCATTCATAAATAATTTTATGTGCATTTACACACGGGGCAAAATTGATATTCGTTATTAAAGAAATGCATGAAAAATAAGTCTCTGTTGCTCTCCTCTCTGGTCGTGGATGTTAATTTGTTGGGAATGTTTATGAGTGCGTCATCTCGGGGTTAATGATTCCATAAATCTGTCATTTTTAGTGTCTCATCTTCGGCACAACACTGAATTCTCTGTTAAATTCTTTGAAGGGATGCTTTAAGTTTACCATCCGGATAACATTTAATAATGTTAAGACTTATTAGAGCTGCCGTGTGTTGAATGGGCGTCTGTGTCGCTGAGGAGTGTAATAGCTCGGAGGCACCGGTGAGAAACACACTGATCCTCCAGCAGCTCCTCTCGCCGGGGTTTCGCGCGCAAACCTAATGTAGAAGAGCTTTTAAGCCCTGATTAAACTGAGCCCCTTTATTTCTTTTCACTTTCATCTCTAAACGGCTCACAGTGACTCGCCCAGGGCGTAAATTCATGAGATTTGCTGTTTATTTTATATGATCTGTTATTTATTTATTTTTGTTTACATTGGTGGATTCGTGTAAACTTTTTTGCATGTGCTTATAAGGTGTTTAAAAAAGTCATTTTTGCTGACATTTGTTTTTGCATTCAAAATGCATGCAAACATTTATTTAATGAATTATTTATTTATTACATCGTTTATTACATTGGTGAATCTCGTAAACGTGTTGTTGTATACAAAATGCATTATTTATTTATTTATTGCATGTAAGGTATTAAATGAATCAATCGGTGGACAATCTAGTTAATAAAAAAAGTCAGACCTCACTTTAAAAAAATTAAATTTTTGTTGACTTTTTGGGGGACATAAAACATGCAAACATTTTATTTATTTATTTAATGCATGTGTTTATAAGGTTTAATTTGATTACACAGTAGACTAAATAAAAAAGTCAGAACATTTTTCATTTTTGATGATATTTTTTGCATACAAAATACATGCAATCGTTTATTTATTTATTACATTAATAGAATCTCGTAAACGTGTTGGTGTATACAAAATGCATTATTCGTTTATTTATTTATTGCATGTGTTTATAAGGCTTTAAATTAATTGAACAGTGGACAATCTAGTTAATAAAAAAGTCAGGCCTCACAATTTTTGTTGACTTTCTGAGGCATATAAAATACATGTAAACATTTTATTTATTTATTTAATGCATGTGTTTATAAGGTGTTAATTTGTTTACACAGTAGACTAAATAAAAAAGTCAGGCCTCATATTTTCAGTTTTGTTGACATTTTTGGCATACAAAATACATGCAAACATTTATTTATTCTGCTAATCTCGTAAATGTATTGGAATATATTTAACATGCATTATTTATTAATTTACTTATTGCATGTGTTTGTAATGTCTTAAATTAATTACAAAGTGGACAATCTAGTTAAGAAAAAAAGTCAGACTTTACATTTTTAATTCTTCTTAACTTTTTGGGGCATGTAAAATCCATGCTAACATTTTATTCGTTTATTTAGTGGCATGTGTTTATTAGGCGTTAGTCTGATTACGCAGTATCTTGTAGATTTTTTTTGGGCATACGACATACATTTTTTTTTAATAAAAACAAACGACATAAATGCTATATTGCCTCCACCCTGAGCAGATCTCCTAACCTTAATAGCCTTAACTATGACTTCCACATTTAGTTTAGTGGCCATTACAATAATAATAATCTTGTGCACCTGCCATCCTCGTTACGGAAATAAAAAAATATGATGAGCGACAGCAGAGTTAGCGCAAACCTGCCAAACTTAATTAGTCTTTAATGGGCTCCTGCAGCCCCGCGTCTGACAGCTCACCTGGTGCTCTTTTTGTCTGGAGGAGCATCAGTTAAACGCGACCACGCGTCCATCTGTGAGAGTGGCACTGGACACTTCAGCAAATCTATGGATTACCTGAGGTTTCCAGACTAATCAAACAGACTTCAGTCAGGGGTTTAGGAGTGTTGTTATGGGATAATGCTGATCAAAAACCTGTAGGCGAGATGGCTGTGAGCGTTGCGCAGTCTGATGCCTATTATTGTACGCGCTGTTCACGAACTCAGCGATAAATAGAAATATATATTTTTAAAACGCAATATTTTCCTATGATATATCACGGCGAGAGTATTCTGGAAAAGCAGAGTTTCGGTTAGACGCGCACCAGCAGCGCATTTTCTCTCTCTCTGAAAATAAAGCAGATACTTTCGAGCCTAAAGCCGCACTGAAAGAGAAGCATAGGGAGACATTTTAAACAAATCCATCTGGAATAAAATATGTTACAGGGACACAGAGAGAGAGAGAGAGAGAGCGAGAGAGAGAGGGAGAGAGAGAGAGAGAGGAAGATTAAGTGAAAGTAAGGGGAAGTTATTTAGCTATTAATATTTTTTCTCCTCAGGCGTCGAGAGTGACTCCATCTGCACTTTCTTGCAGCTATTTTGGCTGGGCTGAAATTGTAGGAGACCCAAATGTTGGGCAGAGATAACATAACCATCAGAGTGTGGACCATCACTGCATTAAACACGGATTAACCTCTTCTCTCCCGTCACCCTGTCTCAACACAGCGCTACAATTTGACTGGCGAGGGATTTTCTTTAGTGTATAGACTCCAGGGTTTCATGCGTAAAGGAACACTATATATATATATATATGTATGTGTGTGTGTGCTATATATATATATTATTTTTTTTGTCATTTTTTTTCTTTTTATACTCTAGTATTAACCATTTTTTGTTGACAGGCGTATTAAAAGAACAGATATAAGCTCATAATAATATTACACTGCAGCTGCTGATTATGACGCTTGCTTCCATTTCGCCATTACACTGCTGATTATACTTAAAATCCAGATAAAGGCAGTTCTAATTCCTAGAACCAATCAAATTTACCGAACCAGATGCAATTGGCCATGATTTAGATTCAAGCATTGTTGATGGTGACTTTTTTTTTTCAAAGCCAGAACAACTTACTTACAAGTTTTTTCTCCTAGGGCATACGATGTTTACATTTTTTTATTTATTTATTTAAAATACTACTACTACTACTAATTTACATCCTGTTAAATAACATGATTATTGTAAATAGCCTATTGTTTCTTAATATGTTATTAATTTTTTTAGTATAATTGTTTCTATTTGTGTCTTTGGTTTGATAGGACAGTATTTGGGAAGGTAACAGTTTACATGTAACAATTCACAACACTGACCTCATCACTCTTTTGCACGACTATAAATGTAATGATATGTGAGGAAATGAACAATATCAGTACTTAATAATTCTTGCTAGTGATCCAGCCTATGATGAATGGAAAAATGTCAAACATGGCTGGTATTTTAATGTGTCTTGTATTGACTCCGCTGTAATCAGGGATTATAGTCCAGTTAACAATGTCGTTTTGAGACTGCGGATGACCTGTGAACTCGAGGCACGGCCTGAATGTGAGTTTTGATGTGTTGCAGAGATGTGTAAAAAATAAACGGGTAGAGATGATGTGAATGAGGGCTCAGGCTCAGTTAAGGGAAATTGAGAAGCTTATGATCTTTGATCCGTGGATGTCTTTTGCTTATCAGAAACACTTGAGACTACTGCAGTACAAAGCGACTTCATATTAGCTTGACAAGTCTGCCTGACTGTTCATTAAATGCGGTTTGCCATCTGGGACGGGGCAAATCTCTGCACAGATGTTATGGAGAGAATATCAATGTCTTATATCTGAGAGAATTCGTGTAATGGTGCGGTTTTCACAATTCCGGAGTGCGTAAAAGACTTTTTTACGCACATAAACGCTATTATCTGCTCCTGCTA
Organism: Anabarilius grahami; assembly: GCA_003731715.1. Classification (NCBI taxonomy): domain Eukaryota; kingdom Metazoa; phylum Chordata; class Actinopteri; order Cypriniformes; family Xenocyprididae; genus Anabarilius; species Anabarilius grahami. Next base: position 40,005 of record RJVU01079719.1, read on the forward strand.
ATAACCAGAGAGGATTTCGTTTTTCAACTTTTTAAGTGCTTTGAAGAACCCCGAATGTAATACACGAATCACACATAATACTGTATATCTGCTTGGATCTTTGTGCGTAATTCCCTCTCCGTTCGAGCAGTTCTAATGGATATTGTATTTGCTGCGTTCGTATCTGGTTAATGTTTGTAATGGGGGCTTAAATACACAATTGATTCTGACATGTAAATTGTCATTTCCGTTTTAGCCATTTGATTTGCGAGGGCGGGTCACACTTGACACACACAAGCTGCGATACGGATGAGCACAGGCCTCATTAAAGTGTGTGTGTGTGTGTGTGTGTGTGAGGAGTGGGTCTGAAAATGCATCCAAATACACATATAGTGCGCAATCGTGTTAATTTTACTGTCGTTTGAACACATTGAGATTCGTACGTTTTATTTGCTAAAATATTTCACAGAGATATTTTATGTCTTTGCAGTTGTATTTTAGTCAATAGCACATGGATATTATATGGATTGTGCTTCGGAACACACAATAGTTTTGTGTTCCAGAATCAGAGCGCATTGTGCAGTTTAAAAATTCTTATTTATGTGATAAAAACGAGGTGTTTATGCCAAATGGTGTGTCAGAAGACATGCCTGCTGAGCATATAATTTAAGAATATGCACACATCGATTAGTTTTAGGATTATCATCAAAACATTTGTTATGCTTTTTGAGAATAGTGCTATAATTGTTCAATAGTCTGGATCGTTGATATTGCAGAATTGTATTTGCTGTTCCGTTGTATTTTACGCATTTGTCTTAGCAGTCATTTACGCACTCTTTTCCAGCGCGGGCGTGTGGATTTAACTAATTGAGCGTTTCAGTCCCGTTGGTCGGTGTTTTAGAGATCCGTTCAAATGGTTTTTAGGAACAATAGAGGTTCCCGGGATGCGGTAAATGGCAGTGACCGGTAACCTCTCTCACACTCGGGCAGGTCATCGCGCTTCAGTAGGCGCAGCTTATAGAGCTCAGAATCACCTCTGAGAAAGTCATCTCAGCAACAAGTGATACGCTGAATTTATAGAATTCTTTATCCGAAAGTGAAATCGCACTAATAAGAAATATGAATAAAACGAAAACAAAATAAAGAAACCATCAAATAATAGGCCTAATTATCTGTATTAGTTGTAACTATTGAAACGAAATTATTTATTGATTAGGTAGCATTTTTCATACATGCTCATTATTAATAATATATTGCTTTATTATTATTATATTTATTTTTTGAGCTCCGTGTTTGACTCGGAACTCAAACTTGACCAGGCTTTCAGAGACCGAAACGAACGCGTTGAACTTGTCAAATCTAATTAAACGCTTCTTTCACAAACAGACACGAACGATTATGTATTTGAGTATTTTCTTTTCTCTCCTGTATTATTATTATTATTAGTCATTGCTTATAGGCTATATTTAAATATGATAATTATAATTGTTTATATAACTGCTTTAACTGCATTTTATTTATATATATTTTTTAAATAGTTTATTTTACTACCGGAGCACGGAAGGCGGAGTTTTGCGCCTTACATTTCATGGGTGTTCGCCCTGTTAATTTAGCAAGTTTGTGAATTTTTTGGAGTCGTTCCGGACCCCACAGGCGAAAAGGCGAGACGCAACTTGGACTCTGGCGATCCGTTCTAATTGGGGATGAAATTCATTAGAGAAGACACCCGTTTAAGACCTTTAAGTTTTCCACACATTTTAAAGGTATATGAGAATGGATTAATGGCTTATAGCCAATACTGAAATTTATTGCCTCTTTGAAATTTGTCCTGCCTGTCTAACGGGTGTCACAGAAGAAAGCACTTAGAAAAATGAACAAATAAATAGAGATTTCTCAAGCATCCTTTTTTTTTTTTATAGGCTAATGATATTTGCAATGATATTGTAGGTTGATTTGAAGTCTGTTCTTTGTGCATTGTCAACATATTTACTCTCACACTTTGTGTGCATTTCAATGTGTGTTTTTCTCCTTTGGAATGAGATATGAAGTGATGCTCGGATCATCCTCTCACTTTTGAATGGAGGAAAAAAATCAATTGTCTCCTTCCCCTTTATGGAAAGCATTTTGTTCGTTTAATTGAATGCTGCCTTTTTTTCTTGTGTTGGGCCTAAGACTCCTCTGATGTCTAACAGCCTTCTCTCTCCATTGTCAGAGAAACTGCTCCTAAAAAGGAAAAAAAGAAAGAAAAGAGCAGAAGAAAAAAGATCTCTGTTATTTTCTGTCTTGAGATTCAGTGCACAGGCTATTCAAGCCAGTTGATGAACTCCTTCAAAAAGTTTATTAAGGGTATGAAAACAATGTGGACTAAAGCCTTTGGGCTCGCAGGCAGACAGTTTATAAACTAGCGGCCATTGTGCCTCCAAGGCAGATGCATGAATACTTTTGAATGGGGGCTTCAAACTGACACGATGGGGCTGGACAGCAGCCTGTTTGGTGAAGAGGGCTTGTGGAAGAGACGGGCTCAGTGTGTTGTCTGCATTAATGTACATCTGTAGGGACTGGGGGTGAATCCCCACTCCAACACACTGAGATGGAAGCGATGAAGAGCTGTTTTTCCTTCCAGTCCTTTGGGAATGTTTTGCTGTGCCATACCTTTATGTTTATTTAAGAGTACCAAGTCAGTGTGAGTGAAGTCAGCTGTCTTAAATGTCATAGACAATTATTGTACTGATAAACACTGGTTCATCACGTAAATTTTAATGAACAGAAATAGATTTTAGTTTTATAGACGCGTAAATGTTTGTCTTGATGACAATACAAAGAAAGTTTTACATGAGGTGGGGTCCAAAAGTCTGAGACTACTAGTGGGAATGCATCTATTATACACTATTTTCTTATTTAATTACACATATTTTTACAAGTTATACTTAGTGTTTTTTGCACTCTAAAAAGTAATTCAGGCGACCACGACTTAAATAAATGCATGGTTGCAAGTTAAAAATTCAAATTTATTGTTTTAATTAAACATTTTAAGTTCTGTTGACATAATAATGTTGATCATCACATCAACTTAATATTGCTTGTAATGTAAACTCAAATTACTGTGTTAATTGGCTTTTAAAAAAATTTAAGTTGTAGTAACGTAATGAAATTGTCTTGATAACTTCGGAAATTAGGCAGTGGATTTCTAGTTCCCAGCTTTGCATAGGACTGGATAAGGAGAATAAGGGCCGGCTTGCGCCAGCACAAACCCTCTTTTGGCGTTAAAAAACTACTGTCGGGATTTACTAAAGACTGCAAAATTAGCGCTGCAAATGCATAGACTGAGTTGTTTTTGCTGCTGACCTTATTGCATATGCATTTGTAGGAGTTTCCCTTTCAGACGCAAAATTTATGGGAGGAGAGTATTTAAATGAATCACGCAACACGATTTACTAATGTTTGCGCTAGTCAGTTTACTGGTATTTGCGCCATTATTTAACACCCCAAAAAAGCATGTATTTTGCGACATGGCTGCAATTTTTGCTGCTAGGAGGAGACACCGCAGAGGACAGAGAGCATGTGGTAGAAGGCAGAAAATATTTTCCACTCATATTAATTTCTTTGGAATGCCAGAGGAAGACATTATCCGTATATTACATGTAACAAGTTGCGCCTGTGTCAACTCGCACCTGATGAGCATCAGCTCTACTTATTTGTGACCCAACGTTACTTTGCGCTGCTCTTGGTAGATTGCGTTGGTCATTATGTAAATGATTTGACTGTGTCTGTGTTCTTTATTTTGCATGTCAGCAGTAGATCACGCGCAAAACTTGCCATTCCCCTCGGCGCATTTGTGGAATTGCGCTCTCCCGCTAATTTGCCCTGTTTAGTAAATGTTGAAATTAAGTGTTATTTATTGGAGCGACTTATTTTTTTTTTGAGTAATCAACTTAAAAATTTGTGTTTAAGCTACAAATTTTTAAGTTATTAACTCAATGTAGCTTGTTGGTTGAATGTAAATTAACTCAAAGTTGTCATAAAATTGATGCAAACTGTTCCAACACATTATTTTTTAGTGAGTGGCAGCATTCACAACATGAGAAAACCTGATGATCATGTTCTCCAGTGTGATTTGAGATGTTTCAAAGAGCGTCTTGTGCTTTATTAGAAGCAAGAAAATTTGACCGTATATACAGTCACATGTAACTAATTTGCTTATTTGATTAAAGACATATAAATAGCGCATAATGTTAAACATTCTTTATTTTACGTCATTTTTTCCCCTCAAAAGTCCTTGTGTTTAAGTAATCTGTCTTTTGTACCCCATACATATTGATGTCAGATAACTTTTTAGTCACATTTGGTGATATTGTCAGGTTTTCAACCATACAATCTGTCCATCCAAACTCTTCTGTCTCTTTCTTTCAACTTTTCTTGCCCTGTCCTCTTTCTCTATCCGACTGTAGAGTAAAGCATATGGTTAATGATCATAAAGCACTCGTAATCTTGCTGCAGAGATCCCAGTTTAGAGATGATCTGCATCAGACTGCAGCGAAGCACAAACAACCCTCGCTCTGCTCCGCTCTGGCAGGTGTCAACATTAGCAACACAATTGGCTCTCGGAGCCTCACCGCAGCGAGGCGGCTAACTTTAACTGTGTGAGATGCCATGAAAAGAGGACCGTGAAGCGGTTATGGAGGGGAGGAGGGAGATTATGCTTTGAGACAGCTATTAGTGGGGATGAGGCTTTTCTAAACAAACAGAGGAGAGAAAGAAACCCAAGAAAAGATCAATAATGTGTTAGTTTTCTAGGCTAAGCCATGATGGATCTCAAGTACCCATTTTTTCTTTTTTTATTACTATTATTATTTTTTTCATTCTCCTTAGAGATGATGCGCTTGATATTATAGATATTGGCAATCCAATTTGGGCGCAAATCATAAGAGGCGTATTTGAAATATTCAGCTGATTATTTGAATTCACATTTATGACACTTGTAAGGCGAATACATTTAAAGATTTATTTTGCAGAGTTTGCTCTTTCATAGCTCAGAAACATTTTCAGTTAACTTTGTTTCCCTAAAATACACACACAGAAGTCCGATAACACACAGAATAAAATAAATGTGAATAGAAGCTCATATCATTTGTGACCCTGGACCACAAAACCAGTCATAACCAGTCAATTTTTTGAAATTGAGATTCATACATCATCTGAAAGAATAAATAAGCTTTCCATTGATGTATGGTTTGTTAGGATAGGACAATATTTGGCTGAGATACAACTATTTGAAAATCTGGAATCTGAGGATGCAACAAAATCTAAATATTGAGAAAATCGCCTTTAAAATTGTCCAAATGAAGTCCTTAGCAATGCATATCCACTCACAATAATACATTTCTGATATATTTACGGTAGGAAATTTACAAAATATCTTCATGGAACATGATCTTTTTACTTAATATCCTAATGATTTTTGGCATAAAAGAAAAAATTGATAATTTTGACCCATACAATGTATTGTTGGCTATTGCTACAAATATACCCGTGTGACTTATGACTGGATTTGTGGTCCAGGGTCACACTTATACTTGAAAAACATGTGATGAGAAATGAGTTCATACTAAAACTTCCATTAGCTTTCCATGTAATCTCATTGCCATATTAAAGAGATCTCATATTTTTCCTATTCCTATTGTGTATTTGCCCTACTGCAATGACTTTTTCTACAGCACAGGACTTTTTGAAAACTTTAAGATTGGACAAATTCTGTAATCATAGGGGTAATCGGTCTCAGTCGGTGTCAAGAAAGTGTTCTTTCATTTTACAAAGGTTTTACTCAAAAGTGGAAGGAGATATTGGTAAAGCAATGAGTTGACATCAGGGTTGCATTCTCATGAAAGTGCTTGTGTTGACAAGAAAAACAAGGTTTCCAAAAGTCATTTATCTATCTTTCTATCTGTGCTCGTCTGGTTGATCTTGACCGTGCCATTGGAAAGGACAAGAGTGCTCAGTGCTAGTTCCCATGGGGTTTTGACTCGATGTTTTTCCTGGAGTGAAGGCAATTTTGCCTTAATTGGTTGTTTTAGACTCCTTTCTTGTCACACACTCAGGATAGCTCTCTGAAAACAAATAGAAAGGAAAAGTGTCTCTTGCTTTCTCCAGGGTTTTATGTGAAGCACATTGTGAGGATTTTGATTGAATTGTCTGGCTTAAAAAAAAAACGCTTCTCGCTGGATATGATGATACTGAACGCAGAGCTTTAAATATTCATTACAACACAGATAAAACGGATGATCCTGATGGGTTTTGTTTTCACGGGATTAGAAAAAGAGACATTTTCTCTCTTTTTTGTCATTTTGCTTCTGCATGCATAACTTTGGTCATTTATTGGCATAGTCTGTTTGTCATTTGGTGTGATTTGAAAGCATGACACATGGTTGACCTTCTGATTTAACTCGTTGCATCATGTTTCAATGCAGTAAAAGTCTTGAAATTTGCTGCATTCAAAACAGAGAAGCATCAGTGAAAGTTTGCTCCATTTTACTCATACTATAAAACAGAATTAGGCTTGTAAATAAGCCTGTAAAAGTTGCTGTATAAAATATAAATGTATCAGTGTTATAAACATCTAAAGATCTTTTCACCCATCCTCCATCTGTCAACATCAGATCGTTTTTACCCTTATAAACAAAGCCGCATATTTAAAAATTTGGCTTTGTTTTGATTGGATCTGGTGTCTCTTAAGATCTGTGTGGTCTATTATATTTGTGGTATATTTATATTCAACCACTGCTTATGAAAACATTCGGCACGTTGTGATTTCTTGACTGATATATCAGAGGGGATTCGCTTGAAATGTGTGCCACATTCAGTGACAGACATAACATTGGGGGAGAAATTGTTATTTTGTGTTAAAGAGTTTCTGTTTTCTTCACTGCCCATGTTAGAGGAAAACACAGGCTCATAATAGAGCTAAATGTCTAAAAAAATGTCTAAATTCCCCCCCTGCGTTTCTCCCCGTCTGCCATAGATGTCAAAGTTTTTGACAGTTGGCACAGACACCGGCGGATTATTGTCATCCCCCGTTACAGCAAGGCGTGTTAGAAAGTACAGCAAGCATTCTCTCTAATTTTATTACAATGGAGAAAATGTCCCACATAATGTGCAACACTAATTAAGTTTGGAGCCGTGTGCCCAGTCGCAGAGCTGATGAATTAGAGCCATTCACACCATGCTCGACTGCTTTAAAATCACCATTAGCCCATGCTACTTACGGCCATATCATCGCCCATTTTATGCTTTTGACCTGCTTTGCAAATGGATTCTTCATTATTTTCATGTAACGTGTGGCCGCTCGTTTTTAAGGCTGTGCAGAAAGACAATAAACACGTTCCTAGAGTGTTGCAAATCAGAAATGTGTTTCTTCTTTCCACCAAGTTAAAAAATACGCAAGCGTTGACCGGTGAGCTTAGAGACAGCGAGCGGCGAAGAGCGAGCAATCCCTGTGACTTCAAAGGAAAAAGCCAAGCCTTCCATTTTTAACTAATGGGTTTATTTAAGGCGTCCCCTGTCGGACCCACCCTAGGGGAATGTACACTCTCATTTTGAAATGCCCTTACGGTCTGAAGACACAATATAGAGCGCTGATCTCTGACTTTACCATCAGCTGCTGCGACTGTTTGCTGATGTTAACTCCAACAACAGGAAATATTAAAGACCTCCTTATGTCCTGAAGAATGTCTTGGGAATTTCATGTAGTATCCACTGAATCAAAAGCAGAAAAAGTAGGACTTTGGGATTGATTTTGGGCTTCCATCACATGTCCTATTGCAGGTTACTGGAAGGAAAACATTCAAAATACACATTTCAGTGTTTATTTTATATCACATTATCTATTTTCGTCTGTAGATTTTAATTATAATACATTTCTTTAAAGGCTGTCAGAAATCTCCACTTCACTTTACAGTATATATATATCAAAATTTACAGTTTTATTCCTTCATGCTAAAAAATGCTGGGTTAAAAACAACCCAAGTTGGGTTGAAAATGGACAAACCCAGCGATTGGGTTAGTGGTTGGGTTAAATGTTTGCCCAACCTGCTGAGTAGTTTTATTAAACCCAACTATTGTTTAAAAATGACTATATGTCTGGCTTAAAATGAACCAAAATAGGTTGGAAATTAAAAATCAGACACATGATTCGTAGAGGCAACAATAAAAATCAAAAGGTGAACATTTATTAATAAGCAATTTAATAAATGTTTATTGTTTAGTTATTATTCATTAAACTTATTGATAAATGTTCATTATTAAACATATTTATACATGTTAACTTTGAAGAAACTTTGGGTTCATTTTAAGCAAGCAATACAGTAATTTTTATACAACAGTTGAGTTAAATAAAACTACCCAGCACATTGGGCAAACATTTAACCCAACCACTAGGTTAAAACAACCTATTTGCTGGGTTTGTCTGTTTTTAACCCAACTTGGGTTGTTTTTAACCCAGAATTGTTTGAGTGTATCTATATTCTGAAGGTTTTTTACAGACGGTTTATGTGTTGATTTATGTATTATATATTTATATATAACTTTTTATATCTGGAAAATATAATTAAAATTGACTTTTTTTTTCTGGAGATTTCTAAGAGAAATTTTAGCATACATTGATGAAACGTAACAGAGATCACCTGAGCTTTGAAAAAGCAACCTATGGGTCATCCATGCAAGTTTTGTACCTTCCAGGAATAGCATCTTTTGATAGATTAACAATTGGTTTGGAAATTTGTTCCCCCCCCCCCATAATATCTTTTGGGAGGAAAAAGTATGGCGATATCCTCCTCCAGAGTGAACTCACACTGAGTTTTGACTGTACTATATAACCACTTTATGATGAAAGAATTATATGCCTTGACTCCGAAGCCGTCCTTCAGGCACATATCTCAACCCTTGAGTGCATTCTGTCTCCTACCTAAACTCCATCCTTTTACATTCTGGATAAAATAAACATGCGCTTCTCAGAGCTCAGAGTTAGTATTTGATTTCCTGCATTGCTTTTTCCTTTCACAGCCCTCTGAAGGGGCTTCTGCACTGTTGGCACGGACCCCTTGGGTTCCCTTTTTAGCTTTGTGGTCCTTCTTAATTTCATTACTTTAGCTGTGACCTTAATTAGCAGGGACCTAACCCCAGGAAACAAAATCCCATTTTGGCAAAAAGGAAGGATGTAGAGAAAACTAAGCCTCGCTCCCTCGGAACAGAGGTAGGTAGGGTGACCCTCAAGAAAACGGCTCAGGGAAGCATCCTCCATTTCTCATTTCTCTCGCTCCCTGTGGTGACAGGAATTCAAAAGGACTTATTCCTGCTCGGACTGTGCAAAAAAGGAATTGTCGTGAAAATTCTATGCAACTTAAGATTTTTAAGTTCTCTCAACTATTGTTTTATTGTTTCTACTTTTTGTCTGTTTTAATTTGTTCATTCGCTAAATGCAAAATGCCTCATTCAGCCAATAAATTCATCAAGGCAACTTCAGATTTCCTGTTCAGCAAATTTTCAGGTAACACTTTATTTTAGGGTCTTTTAACTAGTTGCTTATAGCTTGCATGTTACTAGAATATTGGCTATTTCTAAAGCACATATCAATGCCTTATTCTACATGACCTTAATCCTTACAATACCTAAACTTAACAACTACCTTACTAACTATTAATAAGCAGTAAATTAGGAGTTTGTTGAGGGAAAAGACGTAGTTAATAATAAATATGTGTTCCCCATACTAAAGTGTTACCAGTTTTCATTTAGTAATTTTAGTAATTTTTGAAATGTCAATAAACAGCAAAACAATAATCATATATTTTTCGTAATTCATATATTTATTCATGATGCAATGCATGCTGGGAACTCACAAACTCTTAACATTTGAGCAATATTGTTCAGTATACTTTTAAAGAGGCACTGAAATTTAAGATGTTTTAGAAAAGTTTCTAAAACAAAGAAAAGTTGTTTAAAAAGGAAAGGTTCTGCACTACACTGGTGTAGGATGAACTTTGGAACAGTTTTTACTCAGAAATTGCTGGTAAATTTCACAAATAATTACCAAAAACAAATCTGCAGTTGAATTAAATGTGAAAAGTTAAGCTAGAAAGACTCAAAGAGGTTTTTCAAATAAAGCAACAAATAGTAGACTACTTTTTACAAGAAAATACTAAGTCACTAATCAAATAGTCAAAAGATGATGTGAATCCTTACTGAAATGGTTATGCTGATAATATGATGTTGCAGTGAAAAAACGTAATGCAAAAGAGTGAAGGTTTCTTTATCGGTCTCCGACTTTTGGTCCCCACTGTATATTTGTGTCGATGTTTATGTATAAAATCCCGCCATTCAAGTCCTTCACGCTCATATTTCGGCACGCCTGTCCCCTGGCACTGGAGCATAGGGAGTCAATATGTCAGCATTTATCGATACCCCACTGAGTTACGCGGGGTTGTCAGGGCCCTATTCAGGCTCTAATGGCCCCCTGAGGTGCAGCGTCTATGCAGGCTGAAAGCGCGAAGGGGCCCGGGGCCCAGCCTGTTGTTGGACGTTAGGCGTGTGTTCCTATGGCCGCCCTGCGCCTTCACCCACATGACAAGAGCTATAAAAGACCAACGCCTTAGCTGCTTCTTCTGCGCCTCTCTTAAACCTCTTTTTTTTTCAACGTCTCTGAAAGAAAAAAAGGTCTAATTGTTTGTTGTGGGAGCCAAAGATTATAGACCCTCCCCTCCTTTTGCTCTTTTTCCCTTTCGTCTATTTTCTTTGGGCTCGTCTTTCTCTCCGCCGCTCTCGTCATTTCTAAAGGATGTGATTTTTATCCCGAATGTTGTGAAAGGGGAAGCAAAAGAGGAACGTTCCTGTGAGACTGCTTTTGACAATGGCAATGAGACACAAGAGACTGTTCAACTAAAGCTCAAAGTGGAATTGTTGACTTTTATAGGGTACCTTGCATCAATATTAACTTTTAACTCAAATAGCAGAAGTTTTAAGCAACTTTCAACTGCCTGAAAAAGTGTCAATTCTCTTTAGCATTAGAAACAGGGCTGTATATGTAATTGAAAGTTGGATTGTTAACAAGAGAATTTGAGTTAACATTTTGTGATAATTTACTCACCCCCATGTTATCCAAGATGATTATGTCTTTCCTTCTTCAGTCGAAAAGAAATTAAGGTTTTTGAGGAAAACATTCCAGGATTTTTCTCCACATAGTGGACTTCAACAGGGACCAACGGGTTTCAATGCAGCTCCAAAGAGCTCTACACGATCTCAGCCGAGGAATAAGTGTCTTATCTAGAGAAATGATCGGCCATTTTCTAAAAAAAATAAAAATGTATATACTTTTTAACCACAAATGCTCGTCTTGCACTGCTCTGCGATGCGCCACGCATTACGTAATCATGTTGGAAAGGTCACGCATGACGTAGGCGAAAGTACCGCGGTAAGGCGAAAAACTTTCTCCTCCAACTTCAAAAATGGCTGACATTGTTGTTTTACCTTTTTTTGTAAAGGCCGCTTTGTAGACACTGGATCGGTACTTCCACCTACGTCACGTGTGACCTTTCCAACGTGATTACGTAATGCGTGGCGCATCGCAGAGCAGTGCAAGATGAGCATTTGTGGTTAAAAAGTATATACATTTTTTTTTTTTTTTTTTTTAAATGACTGATTGTTTCGCTAGATAAGACCCTTATTCCTCGGCTGGGATTGTGTAGAGCCCTTTGAAGCTGCAATTTGGACCTTCAACTTGTTGAAGTCCATTATATGAAGAAAAATCCGAGAATGTTTTCCTTAAAAACCTTAATTTCTTTTCGACTGAAGAAAGAAAGACATAAACATCTTGGATGACATGGGGGTGAGTAAATTAGCAGGAAATTTTAATTCTGAAGTGAACTAATCCTTTAAAGCAATAGAGCAACTCAGTATATTTACATGTTTTTGAGTAGTCAAATAGTTTCATTTGTATTTTAAAAGCAAGTGTATAATGTCAAAGTACATATTTGAGGCAGATCCACATTATCTAGGTCTGTCAGTCTGACTTGCGCTCTACTGTGCATGACATTTTAAAATAATTTGCTTTATTCCAACTAAAATGCATGTAAACGCCCTTGATGACACTGGCATTGTTTCTTTCCAGTATTGTCTGTAAGAAAGCGAACTCATATATGTCTGTAGTATCAAAATTGTTTCTTCCAGACAAAGATTAGATTCATTGGAGAGCAAATCTCCTGCTTCTCAAATAGTTCTCCTGAAAAAAAGTCTCATGTAATTGCCGTTTCAGAAGAAATCTCAACAATGCTGTTCGAATTTTACAACATGCAAAAGCCTGCAATCAAGGTCAGAGATCTCAGTATGAACATTTCTCACTTTTCCAAGGCCAAATGCTCTATACACGTAATGTATGTGAAAAATTCTCTCATTTGCAATGATTTTTTAAGACATTTTGGGAGAAACTTGATTGATAACTGAACTGAGAATGAGCAACCTTCCTTTAGGGATTCTCTTGCATGCAGTATTGCATCATAGTGTATTTATAAGGATATGTATTTGTTAATCCAAGTCTTTTCATGGACTTTTTTTAAAAATGTTGCTGTTTGAACATTTCGTCATATTGCCTTAACCCTGTGGGGGCAGGACCGGAAAAGTACGTTCCAGCTCCGTCTTCAACAATGCAAATTTTTCTGTCAGTTATTTGATCTCGTTGCGAACCCCCCAATTCTCCACCTCCCTCTCCCACCGTAGGCACACCAGTATCAAAGGTTCAATCCCTAAACAGACCTGAGGAAACACGCAGAGTTTTATAATCAGGCCGCGAGCCAGAGAGATTGCAAAGAGAGGCAGATGGATGTCAGAGATATCAAATCAGATCGCACGGCGAAAACCCGGCTCATTACGGGCTGTTCGGCATTATGATTCCCCTCTCCTCCTCTTAGAGTGACAAAAAGTATAATTGCTCCAGTGACTCTTACAAAGGCATGTACAAAATAAACATGTAAACAAAAATTAAGCAGGGACGCTGTTATTTTTGTCCTGTGGGAATGTGGGGGGGTTTAGGAAGATGCAGAAGGAAAAAAAAGGGGAAGATCTGTTGTCAGTTACACTCAACTGGTGTCATTTGCAGCTCCGAGGCTGGTCCTATTGAATGTCTGTAAAATAGCAAGCGTAAGACTTGATTGTAATTATGCTGGAACTAATATGCTTTTCAAAATGAGCCATTATGAGCTAATGCCGCACTGCAAAAAGCCCTGTCTGTTTTTGTCACTCTGTCTTGGGTAGTTTGCAAGGTACAGCTGATATTGAGGACATTGGTTACGGTATAAAAAAAAAAAGGCTGCATAGAATTTTGCTGTAATGTTGAGCTAATACTGATTCAAAGGAAATCTTAGCAGATGAGGTTGGAGACGCCTCTACCTCCTTCTCACTGTGTCATGGAGGCTTTTTATTATCCGCCATCCCTGACTAATTCCTGGGATTCTGATGATGTCAAAAGCTACACTTTGAATTCTGGCTCAATCGTGCTTTTCAATTGTCTTTTTTTTTCCCCCTATAAGGATCTTTGACATCCTTTTAGGATCTTAGGTTTGGTAATGATATATCGTACTCTATTTTCAGATGAGCTGCGCAAATCACTTTTGATGCTGTTGGGTGATATAATTAAAACGATATAGATAGATCATGAGGACAAAGAGACTGTTTTTAGCTTGGGATTTTAAGCAGTTAGTAATCCATAAACGTGTTTCGCTTACAAAAAGGTACTATATAGCCTGGTACAGTGATGTATCAGACCATGCTACTAAATGAGTACACTCTGGGTTAAAAACAACCCAAGTTGGGTTGAAAATGGACAAACCCAGCGATTGGGTTAAATGTTTGCCGAACGTGCTGGGTAGTTTTATTGTTTAAAAATGACTATATGACTGGCTTAAAATGAACCCAAAATCAGGAAAAATCAGACATATAATTACTAGAGGCAACAATAATAATCAATTTAATGAATGTTTATTGTTGAATTATTATTCATTAAACTTAAAGATATTAATAAATGTTAATTTACAACATATTTTGGGTTCATTTTAAGCAAGCAATACAGTAATTTTTAAACAATATTTGAGTTAAATAAAACTACCCAGCAGATTGGGCAAACATTTAACCCGACCGCTGGGTTAAAACAACCCAATCGCTGGGTTTGTCCATTTGTCCAACTTGGGTTGTTTTTAACCCAGTTAGTGTCAGCTCTCTTTTTAGCAGACCAAATCATTTTGTTCATATTTTTTTATTTAGCCAATTACTTTATGAACTGTTTTCTCTTTGCAATCTCACTGTTGGTCAAGCCTCTTTGTGCAGTTGGAGTTTGTTGTATTAACTCACTGATTCCTTCTTTAAAAGCCCTTAGAGAAGAGAAGGAATGTCCTATTTAACACTGAGGTTCTTAATTGGAATCAGTGGAGAGAAAGAACCTTTTAACATTCATGGAATCTTTCCATTGGACAAAAGGTTCTTTGTAGTGGAAAATTGTTCTTTAGATTATTAAAATTGTTCTTTTTAAGAGCTGTTCACTGTAAGATTCTTTGAGGAACCCAAAATGGCTCTTCTATGGCATTGCTGCGAAAACTTCCTTTTGGCACTTTTTATTTTTAAAAGTGTATGTAAGCTCCTTAAAAATGGGAAATATAAGCACAAAAAAAATAATATACAAGATAATTTCATGCAGTAGTCTTTAATTCAACAGTTAACATTTCTGTTAAAGGGATAGTTCACACAAAATGTGAAAAACATTTTGTCTGCATTTCTTTTTTCTATCAAACACAAAAGAAGGTATTTTGAAAGATTATTTATTTTCCCAATACAATGAAAGGTCCGGTGTTGTTTAAAATATCTTTTGTGTTCCTCAGAAGAAAGAGAAGCATACTGGTTTGGAACATGAGGGTGGTAAATGATGACAGTATTTTCATTTCTGGGTGAACTATCCCTTTAAGCCAATGTAAGCTAACGTAAACGATTGAGCTAAATGTGTGTGTTGGCTTAACTGTTGCAGATAATGGGCCCTAAATGGATAAGATTTGGCTTTAGTGATTCATGCATCCAAGAAGCAGAGAACCTACCCGTAACGGTTTATCTGCCTCTAGCCCTCAGCTCCATAAGGGTTTGGTTTTTAAATGAAATATGATCTAAAATTCGCCAGAGCAATCTGTACGCACCTGATTTTGTTGCAAATTAAATACTCGGCACAAAGTCAACATTTCGTTAAAGATCACGTTGGGCCCTGGAGGAAAAACATTCAGGCTGCAGCACAGAATGAATGGAACATAATTAGGCTTTAATTGGCTGATAAATGAGCAGAGGACTTTATCAATATCCCCAGAACCCTCAAATAGAATTACAGCTTGGTTATTGTGTGGCGGATTAGTCAGGATGTACCTTATTGTTTTAAAACAGGGAAGAGTTCTTGTGAATTGACCTCACATCTTCTTGGGCTTAAAGTGCAAATTAACTGCTGCTTTTTTTGTCTCCCCTTATTACAGTGGTTAAATGTAGTGCATTTTAAACAAGGAATGAAAGCCACATATATATATAATAAAATAATGGCGATAATTTAGTTTATAATAGCTACACAAGAGTTATTTTCAGCCATCTAACTTTGCACTTAAACCGTCAGCCTTCACGCTCACATTAGCAGCTAGCAGAGACCGTATGCTACATTACATGACTGCCATAACCTATCTGAACCCATTTGGAGCTTCTGTTCCCTTGATAAAAGCTAGCATCCCAATCAGTGGATCTCTTCGGGACAGAGATGAGGCCTGTATCATGCCCCTCTCGCTGCTCTATCTCTGCCAGCATCTGTTTCATTACCATAATCCTTTGCTGTTGTCAGGGGGCCTGTTGACCTTCAGTCTTGGGCTCGCAAGACGGCTGAGCTAGAGCTTGTGAGACGGCAACAACAACCTGAGGTTTGTTTCTGAGTTTTGCCCATTGATTACATGTGTTTTGCAAAAATATTTCAATACAAAAGACGTGCGGTGGGATTCGATACGGTTACAGTACGTTTGTAAGTAAAAGCAAAAAGTCTTTGATGTGTCCAACGTGTGGACAGAAAGAAAACAAAGAGACGCGAGGGCAGGGTACGCTGACAGAATCTTGCCTCATGAATCATGTGGCGAAACTGTGCAATGAAACAAAAATCACAGCGGCACGTCTCTCCCTCCCCCTCAGGATGCCGAGGTGACTTTGGAAAGTGATCCGTAGACCACTGCGCCAGTCTCAAGTGTTGTCATGGTGTGTTAGCAACAAATCGCTCTGGCGCATCCTCATGAAAACCAACAAAGGGATATCCAGGATATGTACATATTCAACTTTGTATATTCAAGATTTTTTTTCATGTGCTGGAGTGTCAGGCAGTGTTGTAAAAAAAAAAAAATCAATCTTTATTAAATGGGGGAAGATGGAGGAATTGATTTAATGAATGCGGACTCATGTCCTGCGGTCGCATGTAATCCATTGAGAATCATTGAGCCAGAGCTTGGGGAGACAAAAAGACATTCTGTGAAGACTGCTCGAGTGGTCTGTAATGATAGTCTCCATATAATCCGCTAATTCCTTGTTTAATTAAACTCCAGAGCCGGTCTGGAGACTGCAGCAGTTTGGTTCGTCTTGAAGCGGATGCATTGCGGAAGGGTTTTTTTCTTCTATTGTTGATGTAGTTGCACCACATACTTGCACATGCACCAAGAAGAACTCATGTGTAAATAAATACACAAAACCCTAATTTCCATGTACATCCACAAGTACCTGGAAGAATGCATTTCTTGATTCACAAGTATGCACCAACATACTTGTACGCCCAGAGTTTGGTTCTTTTTATTGATAATTTGCAATTTTGCTTCTTCTATTTGGTGCACCTAAACTAACATGCACAAAGAAGAATGCATGGACGGGTATGCAAGCATGCACAAAATTACTATGGTTGCATTGCTTTAGGGGGTTGTTTTTCCTCTATTGACAATTTCAAGTGCACCCAATACTTGCACATGCACCAAGAAGAATGCATGTGCACTAGTTTATTTTGTCTTTTATATTTATAATTTCCATGTATACGTCCACATGTACCAGGATGAATGCATTTCTTGATACACAAGTATGCACTAACATTTCTTTTTAGTGATAATTGAAGAATGCAAGAAGAATGCATGCACAAAATTACTCGTACGCCTGCAGTATTATGATTATTGCATTGTGTTAGGGGGTTGTTTTTCCTCTATTGTCAGCTTCAAGTGCACCCAATACTTGCACATGCACCGAGAAGACTGCATTCGGCGATACGCACGGACATACTCGCACGCCCATGCACATACTAATATACACACACTCTCGCACTCCCACAGGCCTTTTTGTAACCTCTTTTCCTGGCAGCCTATCAGCCATAGAAGAGGCCTGGCAGATGGGAGTTTGAGAGAGATGATCAGGCTCTGGTCTGGCAGAAGGAAATGGAGATGCAGGAAAACTCGTGTGAAGTGGTCCAGGGTGCAGGAACCTGCTGATCAGCAGTGGGCAGAGAGCGCGCACCATGGCTCAAAGGAGATTTGTCTCCGCCGTGGCAGCTGTGGCGTTGCGGGGGAAGGAGCTCGGAGCCCTTCTTTCTATCTTTCCCCCGTGGATGATGCAAGACCAAAGGGCCTGGAGCAAGACTCACGCTACGCTGCTTGTTAGCACTCATGCGTTTTAAGAAAGCAAATGTAAAAGTGTGATTTTTGTGACAGGACCTTTCACGAGCTTTCTGCTGCCGTGAATAGATATACAGAGGTGGCTCACAAATAAAGTATGATGCAATTTTAGAATCAATTATCATGGTAATGTATTTCAGTAATATATCTTAACACACTCCATATCTCTCCTTACAAACGCTTCTCTTGGCTCGGTCGTAGTAGTGTTCGTCTTTGTGCCGGGGAAATACTCCTCTGGCTAAAATGCAAACTGCCAACTGCGATCTGCACTTGTCTTTGACTGCATGCCTGAAAAAAAAAGTAATGTAAAATATGTTGTAATATATTTTGAACACTAGCTCGAAACACAAAGGGAGGGATTCAATGGCCCAGAAGTCTCATACATTCTTATTTCAAACACTTGCTCTTAGGAGCTAGCCCCGGGCCGCTACAGAGAGAATAAGGCGGACGTGCTAGAGCAAGGTGTCTGGTGTAGATTACCCTAACCCTCACAGTTACGTCCCCCAGGCCTCTCCAGGGCTCAGTGGCAGGATTATGTGTCTGAAGACTTCTCACATATGAATAAGACCCAATGAAACGGTATCTAGGGCTCCATTGACACGTCGAGATAACGGAAGCATTAATATCGTCGTGATAGCCGGTCTTTGGCTTTCAGGATCATTTTCCGTTGACAAATATGTGGTATGCTGCTATACTGGTGCTTAACGACGACAGCTGAGATTTTCCAATTGCTGTACAAAATAACTTGGTTTTTTAAAGCATCTGAGACTTGGTGTTGATGTTTGAAGCCACTCAAAAGACTTATTTCCAAACTGTGCATGCAGGTAACCGTACAGACGAAGGTTCAGATGTGGAGTCGGAGCCAGACCTGCCCTTGAAGAGGAAACAGAGACGCAGCCGTACCACCTTCACGGCGGAGCAGCTGGAGGAGCTCGAGAAGGCCTTCGAGAGGACACACTATCCCGACATCTACACCAGAGAGGAGCTCGCACAGAGGACCAAACTGACCGAGGCTCGTGTACAGGTGAGATACGTCCACTTGCACAGATTTCCATGGACGGTTTTGCAATTGACCTTGAATGTCTTACGTTTGAGTACTGATTTACCTCCTGTTGGTGTCAGTTCTTCTCTTGTCATCCAGATCCCTCTGTTTATTGGCGGCGTTTGTTATATTTATTTACTCAGCAGAGACTAATTGTTTGACCTCCGGGAGTACATCACTCTTGGTCAGATGTCAGTTGGAGCCCTATTACTTTCACCCCGAGTCTTTGGGACGCTTCCTGACAGTTTGCGAACCCTGTAGTTTTATGTAACATCGCAAAGCAAATACAGTAGAATTATAGCAGCAGCTGCACTCCGGGCTAGTGGGAGACAAAAAGAGGGATGGGGGAAAAAGAGAAGGGAAGAAAGAAGAACAGACAAAATGCATTCCTGATGGATTTCTCATCTCTTCCCTTGGCCGGCGATCGCTTCCCAGCACTTGAAAGCTGGCCGCTACTTGTAAATCCCTCTACATATCAGAAAGGATCCCTCTAGTTCTCTCTGGGGACTCTGTTCCCTGACAACAACATTAATCAATCAAGCACTTGTAAAAGACTCGGCAAGATGGGGGTAGGGGGTCTAGGTTTCACCAAACTCTCATCCTCATGTCGTCCTCCGTAGATCTCGACGACTTACACTTAGGTTCCTACACATAGGCAGGGTAACTGATTCAACATATGTCTTTGTCTGTCTCTTAGCATTCAAGGAAGAAGACATATGTGTCTAAATGGTTGCTATCACACTCTTGGGAGAATGTTGAGAGATTTATGCTATGCCTGTTTTCTTGCAATATTTCACACATGATGTATTTAGGGGACCGATTTGCATTGATTGTAGGTTTATGTCTGCTAAGCTCTGGTGTATGCAAAAGCATTCATTATTACTTAAACAGCATTGCAAAAGATAGCGGCGTCTTGGGGATTTTGAAATGGTGAAAGGGAAAGTCCCGAGTTAAAAAAACTAGAACTCTTGGAGGATCCATATTAGCAATGCTGATAATGAGCGAAAGACCAAGAGTGTGAAAAAATACCTCTAATTGGTCAATGAAAAGCCACATGGTTGTCATAGACAGGCATCTTCTGTTCCAGCACAGTATGGCAAAGAATGAGCCATATTTGTAGGTCAATTGTGCATTTCTTGGCCCGCAAGAATCTCCAGGGGTGCTTGGTGTATTTATGGTAACTGATGCAAATGACAAGAGATAGGACCATAAGAAAACCTTGAACAAGGCCAAATAACGAAAAGGACACATCTCCTCCCTCTCACATAATAGGGCTAAAGGGATATCATGTGAAAAGCTGAGGTATTCGAGTCATGGATATAATTTGTTAATGCAATTTTTCTCATAATCTAATTCTGGAACACTTTGAAAATCTCCAAAGGTCAACTCAAACTGAATCTTCTGAAAAGGTCACCCTAAGAAAGTGACTCTGGTTAAGCACAGTAAATAATGGCCATAGGTCTTCAATGTTGTTCGGTGCTTGGTCCAGTGTTGAGGAGGGATTGTGCCATTTCTCTGTGGAGTCTATTGTGAAAGTTCTTCCCCTCCCCAAATCTGCCCCCCTCCAAATGGGGATTTCATGTGGTTTTGCCATTGATGTTTAACTGTTAAAGGAGTCAGTCTGGTGGAGTACTCATGTAGATTTACTCATAAAAGTGCAGTTCATTGTAGCTCACACTTTGACCTCTCATTGGACTGACATTAAAGGGCGCTTGATGCGTTTAACCCAAAACACTAATTCAGCGAGGTGTCCGAGTTTGGCATGAGACCCAACAAGACATTCCACAACTCGTACATGCCAATTTATGGCAGCTGCATTGGCAGAGACTTTTTCAAGTGTTCTAATAAAATATGACATGCTGTTTCATGGCAAGAATGCAGTCTTCTTCATGCAATTACCATTTGGGGTATTTCGCAGAAGTTCCCACTGGTTTGGCTTCGGGTATGTCGGCAGGTTTCTGTATAGGGATTCCTCCCAGGCCAGAGCGAGATCAGACCTTTGGCCTGGCTGGTGACCTGCTCCGCCACAGCTGTGCAGACCCATCCGGCAGATGTCAGTGTAGTGGGGAGTGGAGAAGAGGGCACTGGGGTGAGACTGGGGCCAAAAGAGGGGCCTCTCCACCCCTGGATCATCAACTCCAGAGCGTGTTAGAAAACCCTCCTTTAGCAGTCTTGGGGCAACGACATGCATGGCAATGAAGAGCATGGTTGTGCACAATTCAGAATTAAACTAAGAATGCCTTTTAAATTCCAAAATTTTAATTGAGGTAGCAAACAGGATGCAGAATTCCATTTTAAATTTGAATGTAAGGAAGTAGATTTAACTAGAACTAGAATTTTTAACTATTTGCTTGGCAAAGCCGTGATTGAAAGTTTTGAAAAAGGTATAAATCCCTTGAAGTTTGAAGGTTTTTATGTTAGATCAATAGATCTAAATTGTATTTAGATTGTATTTAGTTTGAATATTTCTTAAAGGGAAGGTTCACCCAAAAATTTAATTTCTTTGATTAAATACTCACCCTCATGTCGTTCCAAACCCGCAAGACCTTCGTTCATCTTCGGAACACAAATTAAGATATTTTTAATGAAATCTGAGTTGTTGTTTTTTTATCTCCCATATAAAGCAATGAAATGACCACATTCAAGGTCCAGAGAAGTACTAAAGACATTGTTAAAATAGTCAGTGTGACTACAGTGGTTCAACCTTAATGTTATGAAGCGACAAGAATAAATTTTGTGTGCAAAAACAAAACTAAAATATCGATTTTATTCACTTTATGCATAGGAGACTGACAGGGAAGAGGAAAAATTGTTGAATAAAGTCGTTATTTTTGTTTTGTTGACTATTTTACGATGTCTTGACTACTTCTCTGGACCTTGAATGTGGTGATTTCATAGCTTTCTATGGGAGATAAAAAAAAAAAACTTGGATTTCATCAAAAATATCTTAATTTGTGCTCCGAAGATGAACGAAGGTCTTGCAGGTTTGGAACAACATAAGGGTGAGTACTTAATGACAGAAATTTCATTTTTTGGTGAACTTCCCCCTTTAATATTTAATGAAATAATTTTATATGACCAGGGTGGAAGAATGTGTCCTGTTTTGAATTTCTTTGAATTTCAATTGAATACATTCCTCTTCCTGTCATTCCATCTTCCTGTGGGATGTGCACAATTAAATTCAAATGCACACTGAAGAATTAAAAGGAAGCCAATTATTCAATTCCGAATTTTGCTCACCTCTGTTAAAGAGTATATAGAACATTTTTGTTGTATTGATGAATGTTATGAAGTTATTTCTAAATTGTTCTAAAATGCCGACAACAGATAATCAGATGAGCAACAAATGAGATTTTCCTATTATTTGAAGATCTCCATCCTTTCCATCTTCATCAAGACCTTAGCACATCCAGCTACCCCAACCTTCCTCAGATCCTCTGTGGTTTTATCTGACAAATCAGGTAATCCAAACCATATCTCACCCGGATCGGTTTCAGTTTGCTGTGATTGTAGCTGGGATGTTAAAGGGTTGTGACAGGGTAATGTAGCCTAGCAGAGTCTTTCTCCCTGTGGTTTCATAGTCCTGCTGCTTTACTTCCATGAGGTGAATGAGCACCACATAAATGCCATGTGACATCTGAGGAAGCCAAGCCACTGCTCAGACCATTAGCAGAAGGAGAAAATTTGTGTAAGCTAGGTGAAACAAAGGGAGAATTTTCTACAAGCAATAAAAACAAAGTGAAGAGAGGCAGAAAAGCTGGTGATTGTTATAAATCATCTACGATTAAGTGAATTGCATTCTGTTCTAATTCAGTCTGAAGTTTTTAAGAGGCTACGGCAGGCTTCACTTCAGTTAGCAGTCATAAGAGAGCTGCGCCGCTGGCTCGCCTTCCTCCTTTCTGACATAGATCCCATTTCACAAGCAATGCGTATTTAGCATGCAGCTATTATAGTTAGTAGAATCTAATAAGGTGTAAGCATTTCCTTTTATTAAGCGTAGAAATCAATTTGGCAGGAAGTTAGCCATTCTCTACCTGGGAGTTGTCGGTTTTAATGCTAGCAGACTATGAACAGGAGGCTGTGTAGTTTGAGGTGTTGGCCAGAAGATATTTATCATGTAAAGTGCATATTCATTTAGCAAAAAAAAAAAGAAAAAAGACTATTAATGCACTTTGTAAAGGCATTATGTTTTGATGTTGTCTCTTTATGGTTCCTCTACAGTTTCGATAATACATATTGCATGCAAACTTGTGGCAATATTCCATATATTATTCCAGCAATTCCTTGCACCCTGAGACCAGGAAAATGCGCGCAAGAAAATCCCATCCAGCCCAACAGGCAACTCTGTTCCTGAGAGTCTTAGCTTGTGCACCATAAAAGAATAAATAGGATTTATGAAGACTGTAGAGAGCAAAATTGTTGCAATGCATCAGTAAGAATGTTCTAACAGTTTCGCATTATTAGAATTTAAATGACTTTCTTTTAGTCGCTTTGTGTTCGTTGATTCTTATCTAAGTAATCCCAGTCTCCTTTTTGCAATTCGCGTTCCCAGTAATGTTAATTAGCATAGCGCCAGACAGAGAGAAAGAGAGCGAGAGAATTCAAGCAGGCCACAGAAGAAAGAGAAAAAAATGATTGTTTGATGTAGTCAACACTTTGCTTGTTAGACTGAATCGCATTTGTTGGTATAAAAACAGATGTCGCCCTTGTTTAATGTTTATTCCTTTGAAACACGAGGTGAACGGCCTGAAACCTTTTAAAAGCTTCCCTTAACAACATTTTCCTAAAGAAGAAACGGATTTCAGAGGAGACTGTTGTTGTATCCAAGTCTATCTTGGATTTACGGGCGACTGTTTGTGGTGACTTATTGAGTGCACAGGTGTTTGTGTGTTTTGGTGTACACAGTGGACAAACAAGGGACTTGCGGTGCAGGAAACATCCTGTAAAAGACAGGAATAAGAAACATTGTGCGTGTGCACACAGGTTTATCCCGTTTATCCGTGACAGGTGTGTGCCGTAAACACAAATCTCCACAGACACCCGCATTGGACACAGGGACAGCGTTGAGCCCAGACGCTGCTCTGTTTTTGGGTTTATAGACCGTAATGATTGAAACAAATGTACACATGATCAGCCAGACACATAAGACTTTAGCTTCGCACACACTTCGTGATTTGAGGTGGATTGATTGATTTATGGGTAGTGCACTCAAAAAGGAAAATTCTGTCATTATTAACTCGCCCACATTTAATTTCAAACCTCTGTTACTTACTTTCTTTTGCAGAACTACAAGAAGCATTTTTAAAGAACATTGACTTTAAAAAAACATTAATATTCAATAATATTATCAGTTTAACTGCACTAATGCTATCAGATGAGAACAAAACTGGGTAATAGCTCTGACTTTCAGTTATTGAACTGAACTGAATCAACATTGAACTGACTTGAGCTGAATACTGACGCCATTGCCTTCTGTAGAGCTACTTTACCGCTGAAATTGAATTTGTTTATTCATCTTTGGTGAATTTTACAGCATTAACACTATTATTTTCCTGTTTATTAATGTGAAGCTGCTTTGAAATGATCTATATTGTATAAAGTGCTCAAAATATCTTCTTTTGTGTGTCCTTAGAGTTGTAGTCGTTAGTCATTTTTAACTATTCTTTTAAATCAGTGCAAATCAATGCATAACCCAGCATAAACCAAACTTTTTCATTTATTTATCGCTATTTCAAACTGTTTATCCTGTATCAGCCCCATTGTTTCATCAGTCTCCCTCTCGCCCGTCATCACATGCTAAGAATCGCTGTCAGTGGACGGCGCTGAAATTCTTCCTCATGTGGTTTTGGTGTGGGCTGGATGAAAACCGTCTCAGTGGAGGAATTAGGCTGGATTGCAGACAGTGAGAGGGGGAATCTGGGACTGTTCAAGGTGACTTTGTGATTGGGTTCCAAATCCAGCTCAGAGGGTACGACTGGAGCGACCCAGAAAACACACTCGCGCATAATCTCGGCCAGGCACTGTGGTGACGCATCTCTCCCTGCTATAAAACAGAAC
The DNA here is from genome assembly GCA_003731715.1 of Anabarilius grahami. Classification (NCBI taxonomy): domain Eukaryota; kingdom Metazoa; phylum Chordata; class Actinopteri; order Cypriniformes; family Xenocyprididae; genus Anabarilius; species Anabarilius grahami. The sequence continues at coordinate 64,818 of RJVU01079719.1, forward strand.
TGTATTTATTTAGGCATAATGTTTAACTTGATAAGAGTTAACTTGTGTACCTCTGTGACGCCATGTTGCTTACAAAAGCAGCAAATTCACTTAGACAGATATGCTTCACAGGCTGCTGGTGTGATTAAAGCAGACTGGAGTCTTTGCCGAGCACATGGTAAAGCCACAAGATCTGCTGGCCACAGGGATGCAAGCTTTCCTAGAACGATCCATCCGAAATCTCTTTATGAATTGTCAAAGCATTATGCATCTTACAGATTGTGTGGTCTTGCATGTGCAGAGATTAGTTTAAGTGTGAGCATGAATGTGGAGGAAAGAGATCGAACATAAAGCCAGAGAAGAAACAGGCCAATATTTAAGGCGATAAAAGTTTGCTTTTACATATTCCTGTAGAAAACAAAACCTCTTAGACTTTGATGAGATTAAATGACCTTTTGCTTAAAGGATTTTTAAGGGAAGGCACTACTGTATAGCCAAAACCATTGTTTTATCTTGACCTTGTCAAGAAACACATTAGTTTACGGTCCAGTTCTCACTATTAACTAGTTACTTGCATATTACTAGGATATTGCCTGTTTATTAGTACTTATATAGCAGATATTAATGCCTTATTCTGCATGACCATTTTCTGCATCCCTGCATCAATATGTAAAAAAGTGGAGATTTATGACTCATTTTGAGAGAACAGCCTTGAAAGATATGTAATGTCATTGAATAGATAGTGTAGTAAAACAAAGGCATAAAATGTTAATTTGGAAGTTTTCGACATGTTGAGGAAGCAAAATGGCTAAAAATCTCAAAATGAACCAGTGAATGAAAAAAAACAATGCTATGAAGAATAAAATGTTCTTCTGTGATGTCACAGAAGAAAGTGTCTGCACTTTGCGGCTGAAGAAAGAAGGTAGATGCCGTCAAAGGAAGAAGGGCTAGAGCGTGGGGTTCAGAGGTCAAGGGTCAGGAGGCACAGCAGAACGAGACACTTTTGGGTTTGTGGGGGAAGGACACAGCGTTCTTCATAAACAGCTCGTCTGATTCCCAGTAGGAGATCCGTTCGAATCCCAGCACATGCATTTCCAGAGTTTCTTCAGGACGCTAGACCATCCTTTATCTGTCTGGAACACCAGGTTTAGGCTCAAGACAGACAGAGGGGGTGAAGCGTCTCCTCCTAAACCCTTTGAGAGGATGACAGTCGGGTGGGGGTTTAACTTTTTGAGACCGTAAAAAAGAAAGATTCGAATCCGACGCATGACAGATGGGTAAGAGTCATCTTTAGTCGCATCAAACGTTGGTGAGCCATTGAACTCATCTGAATGAGATGCTAGCTGTTAGTGGCCTGACAGTTTTGCACATGGACAATGTAAGCAACGCTTTGTAAGAAAAGGCCAGTGTGTTTTGTAGAGTGTGTCTACGGTGTCGTTGCATCAGAATAGAGTGTGTCCTTGTGTGCGTACCATGAAAGTGGAGCTCTTAAAGGCACGTTTAAAAAGGGACGCCCACTCTTTGTGGACACTTTTCAGCCTGGTGTATTGAGAGGCCTTTGTCCCCACCTTTCATCTGGACGCACAATGGACCAGCCCGTTTTAAACACAACGGTAGATGAACTGCCCTGACAGTGTATTAAACGCGGATGAATTGCCAGTGCATGGCATAGATCAATGTCCTCCAACCTTTCACATGCGCAGGGCCGCGGTCTTGTTCCTGTGAAATAGAGCGGGCTGCTTTCAGAGACGCTAATTATATTCATGTTTTGATGGAGGAGAAGCTGTTTAAAATGTGCAAATTGTTCTCGTTTTAAGACAACTGTCTGAAGTCAGTCTGGTTTGAATGGAAGTTTATTTTGGTCTGACTTAAAGGTACAGTGTGTGATTTTTTTTTTTTCAATGTTAAAATATTTGAAAAAAATAACGTGCAGACAGCTATTATGAGTTAACCATTTGAAGACTGACTTCCTGAATAATGTAAACACACTGACTCTCTGGTGCATTGTTTGGATCTGTTGGTTGGGGACTTTTGACATGGATTGGCAAATAACTAACTTGCAATAAACCAGAACTCCCTAGAAACATCCTAGATGGGTAAGAACCACTCAAATTTTCTTCTGAAAAAATGTTTTTTATTTTTATTTTTTGGCCATTTAAGTGCCTCTAGTAATAAAATAGGGAAGAAGCTCATTGTAGTCCCTACCAGCCATTTGTTGTAGACCTTAAAAAGCGATTTCTGTACAAGAAAATATCTCCCTTTGCATTGAACTTTGAGCGTCGTAACTTTGCAGATGTTGTTTATGCTCAAACAGCAACATTACACACTAACTAAAGATAAAAAAGTGAAATCATAATCAAGAACCCCTTTAAATAAAACTTTTTGTTCATAAAGTGCTATTTAGGGAAGCTCAAAACCATTTGATTTTTATCAATTGTCCATTTGACATTTTCTACATTTATTTAGTAAATCCAAACAATTAATCCACACAAGTAGCTTACACAATAGCAGTACTGTTGGTTAATTGTGAAAGATGTATGTGTGTGTACTTGTCCATGTGTGTTTCAGACAACACTGCTGCAGGAAAAGTCTTTAAAGTGTCCGACAGGTAGATAAACATACTCAAGATGTCTGTGGAGGAGATGTGTGGGCTACCTCTGACCTGTTTACGACCTCTCGTCTCTGATGGCAGCTCAAAGCGGCCTGTTTATACAGATCACAGCTTTAGCCACTTAACTAGAACAACAGGGACCTCACCATGAGCTAAGAGACAGTTTCCCATGAGGACGCACTCTCTGCCACACACATGCCCATGAACCTGTCTGGAAGATCCCTTTCAATTACATGTTATGTGGATGAAATCTTGTTTAAAAAACGAGTACGTCTATGAACAATTGTCTGTCTTGTTTATTTTTCTAAGTTGTATTTCCATGTTATTTTACTAGGTCTGGTTTAGCAACCGAAGAGCACGGTGGCGCAAACAAGCAGGAGCAAATCAGCTGGCAGCGTTCAACCACTTGTTGCCCGGAGGGTTTCCGCCTACCGGCATGCCAACCTTACCCACCTATCAGCTTCCAGAGTCAACGTATCCCAGCACCACTCTCTCGCAAGGTAATACACAGTATTCCATAACGCTCTATAGATACACACTACTAGGGCTGGGACAATAAATCGTTGAATCGAGAAATGATCCTGGATCGATTCTGAGATTTTCCGAATGCATCGCGATTCTCTCTCAATTCTGAGCCTAGTTTTTTAACAGCAGATGGCACTGCGTGCTTTAGGAACACCTGTACTCTGCTTGCTTCCAATTCCTTACACACACCACTTGAACCTGAAATAATCATTCATAAAGTTTGAAAAAGTTGATGCGAATTACAAGGGTTTTTGCAGTGGGCTGTGTTTATATTAATCTCACATCATAAGAGCATTCTGAGGTGCAAGTACATAGCCGAACGCACAAGCTTTCTTCTTCATGAGCATTTAAGCGTGCAGTTAAAAACTAGCCTAGAGCGCCATCTGCTGTTAAAAATTAAGCTCAGAATTGAAAGAGAATCGCAATGTATTCGGAAAATCTCAGAATCTCAGATCCACGAATTGAGATGAATCGATTTATTGTCACAGCCCTACACACTACTGTTCAAAAGTTTGTGGTCAGTAAGATTTTTATTTAAATTTTTTGGCAAGGATGCACTAAACTATGGAAGCTTGTTTTTGCCACTGAATAAAATTTTTTATAATTGCGACTTATCACACAATTCTCTCTTTTTCTCGCAATTGCGAGTTATTTTCTCAGAACTGCGTATATAAACTTACAATTGTGAGTTAGAAAGTCAGAATTGCGTGACATAAATTTGCATTTGCGTTATAAAGTCAGATTTGCGAGAACTCATCACGCTTCAACTAGTTGCTGATCATGGCCTATAGAGGGCGCAACAGGATAAGAAATCTTTGAAGTCCACTTTTACGCTCCGTATCCAACTGTTAAAATGACAAATAAATGCATACTTCAAGAGTGCTCCACAAGATATGTTTGATTATACCATCTAGATGCTCAATAACGATCAAGTGAATGCACATTTTAAACAGCTTATTGAACACATATGTTACATATGCTTTCCTGTAGCTCAGTGGTTAGAGCGTGGCACTAGCAATGCCAAGGTCATGGGTTCGATCCCAGGGATTGCACATACTCAGATACAAATGTATAGTATAATGCAATGTAAGTCGCTTTGGATAAAAGCGTCTGCCAAATGCATAAATGTAAATGTAAATAAATGTATGTTAATGCGCTAATGCATTGTAACGCGCAAACATACAGTATAGCTCACATCACACAACAGAAACATTCAGTTGCGCAGAAATGAACATTGTCAACACTGTTCTGTGATTTATCAATAAAATAGCTTAAAAACTGAAACGTTATAGCATATGTTTCTTAGTAAGTAAAACTCACAGCTTCACTATTAGTAGAGAGACGCTGCCAGGCAAAATTAATTCACACACGCAATCTCTCTCTCTCACAAATGCATTCATATAAATGTAACCCTTACTGTGCTACTTGATCTATATCTGATTTAGAACGAGCAGTAATCTGTGAGAAATATAATGACCCAAAGACAAAAGAACTCATAAAAATAAGCTGTTATTTAAGGACAATAGCCTAGTGGGTAGCGCTATGTTATATCCCATAGCTGTGCACAAGGCAACCCGCGTTCGAGTCTCAGTTCGAGATTCAAGCTTACAGTATTTGTTCATTAATGACATCATTTTCAACGTCGACTTGACTTTAATCACATAAATGTCGACTTAAATCTGAAGTTGTTCAACCTCTAGTGAGTAAGTATAAGAGACTTCTTTCAAAATCATTAAAAAATGCTACCAACTCTTTTGCAATGATGGTGATAACCCCGAAAAACAACATGCTTACAAAAAGGTAGCACTTAATGTTTACCATAGTCATTGCAATACCATGGTACATATCCAAAATAATATGGTTTTACCATAGTGCCAATTCCAAAAATATTCTATTCTTAATGTTAGATGATAATCTCATGGTCTCTCTGTTTGTGTCTCAGATGGCAGCAGTACGTTGCACCGGCCGCAGCCTCTGCCGCCTTCCTCCATGCATCAGGGTGGGCTCTCGGCTGACAGTAGCTCTGCCTACGGCCTCTCATCCAACCGCCACACCTTCTCCAGCTATTCAGACACTTTTATGAGCCCGTCAGCTTCAAGCAACCACATGAATCCCGTGAGCAACGGCCTTTCGCCACAGGTTAGTGCAGAGGCCTCTTTCCAGTGTGAGAATGATGAAAGGCACGCTGAATGAACACCAGCACGGTTCAGAGATCAAGAACGTTGTAGAATTAAGCTAGCATCAGCTTCTTGTGTGGAAACAGATCATTTTGAAGGCACAAACCCAGCTAAGTTTCTCTTTCAGGCACTTAAACTTAATTAAGTTTAAAGTCAGCTTTTAAATAGAGAGCACCTGCTTCATGCATGAAAACTATATTATAATCATTCCCATTTTTTATATCAGGACCCAGTCTTCAAAGTCAGCATGATATGGCTTTCATTTTACTTTCGTTATGTGATATACAGGAATATGGGACTTGATGGGAATCATCGAAAGTGTGCTAAAACAAGGTCTAGCTATTGGACAAGATTATCCCTATGCGGCCTGTAAAAGAAAGTAAATACGGTCCATGTTGACTTTAAGATCAGATAGACTGTGTATACATTTAAATCAGTCATTAATGTCACAGCTAAGTTGTTCTTCTTGTAAAGCATTGGAGAATCTGTATTTTTGTACATGAGAGCGAGTAGGTGCTGTTTGACATGAAATTGCTTTGTTTTGTGGATCTCTTGTTGTGTCATGTCTGGATTGTTGTGGTTCTGTTCTTGCTAGAATTTCCCAGTTATCCTCTTTGGTCTCCATTAATGAGTATTTAGGGTGAGTTTCTCCAGAAATGGCTCTATCTTAAATACCCAGCATTAAAAAAGAATGCGTATTGATGCAAATCGCATGTAAGGAGTGAATTATACACAATTATCCATCAATACTGGGCAGTCTTGCCGACCCTCACCAACAAGATGTGGCTAACAAGCATAAAATAAGATTGAAATGGTGTGTAAAGAGTTGAAAATGAATTTCAATGCTGCATTTGTCCACAATTACCCTTTCGTTCACACATGTTTTATTGGGGGTTTCCTTTTCTCTTCCCTGCTCTCTCAAAGCAGATTGAGAAACATTCTCTGTATTACCCTCTTTTTTTTCCGGAGAAGAAAGAATTAAGGATTTGGTGACAAAAAAGAGCTTTTCCCCTCGTAACTACAACGTCGGAAGGATAACATGGGCGTCTTACAGTGAGAGAGATTGTTAATCGTGGCACAGGGGCTTTGAGCACTAATGCCTTCGCTCCAAACCTCCGTAAATACCAGCAGACATGGAGGTCTTTTTTCTATTAATGGGAGCATTTAACACAGGCGACGGAGACGCTTGCCTCTTGCTTCCTTCTCAGCTGCGCTTAAACACTTTCTCTTACTAAATAGTAAATGTTTCTTGCCTAATGCCGTGGATCAGGTCGGCAGGATTTAAATGGAGGAAAAATAGATTTCAATTTTCTACAATGGCCATGTTTTGAACATTTTAATACTATATTTCTGTATACAAACTCTAAAAAGATTGAATACTTGTTTTGATCATTTGATAGTTTGGTAACTCTTTACAATAAAGCTTCATTTGTTAATAATAGTTAACTACATTAGTTAACATGAACTAACAATTAGCATTTACTAATGTTAATCTCAACATTTACTAATGCATTTTTAAGATCAAAAGTGGCATCTGTTAACATTAGTTAATGCACTGTGAACTAAAATGAACAAGAACATTTTTATTATCAAACATTTGTCAAGTCAAGTCACCTATTTCTATAGCGCTTTTTACTATACAGATTCTTTCAAAGCAGCTTTACAGTGATGCAACAAAGTTTGTTTTGGCTGTAAAGCAGCTCTAGAAGAAAATGGTGTCATAATAACATTAATAAATGCTGTAAAAAATATATTGTTAATTGTTAGGTAAGATTAGTTAATGCATTAACTAATGTTAACCATTTAGACCTTATTGTAGAGTGTTACCGATAGTTTTATCAATTAATATAAATTGGACTTATATATGATTTTCATTTTGTTTTTCATTTGTACATGTTAATGGTTCTGATACTTATCAAGTATCAGGGCAAATTGACAAAACAAGTGTTTTTAATTATTTCAAATGTAATTATTCACTATAAATTTCTTAATTTTTCTGATCTAGAACCCCTCTTTCTCTCTCTATGCGTCTCTCGTCCATATGGGAGAGTCATCAAGCTCTCATTGTGAGGAGATAAATGCAGTTTCTGACAGGAGAGATTAATTCAGGCACAATTCAAACTGTCTGCACAACCACAGCAGCTTTCACATGATGGAAAATCCTCATCTCTGTTTCACAAGGTGCGAGAGCATCTGCTGAGGTCATATCATCACTTAACCTGACCCTAACCTTGATTAACTCTCACTTCACAGTTCAGCTGATATGTTATATACTAGGTATTATATAGGTAACACTTTACTATAAGGTCCCATTAGTTAACATTCACTGTAAAAAAAGAATTGTTGGTTTAACTTAAAAAAGTAAGTTACCTGGTTGCCTTAACATTTTGAGTTCATTGAAATGAAAATTTGGCGATTGATTTAATAAACAGAAACTCAAAATGATGATCTGAACCACATTATCTAAGTTGATTTGACAAAAGAAAAAATGTCGTGATAAATCATGAAAATCATTTTTCACAGTGTAGTTAATGCATTAACTAACAATGAGCAATACATTTGTTATGTATGGTATGTAATGGTATGTAAAGTGAAACCATTAAGATACCTAATAGTATAATACTCTCTTCTTGGAATATATATATATATATATATATATATGTGTGTGTGTGTAAAAACACGAAGGCACTTGAGGTCGTATGTCGGTAGTAAAATAAAGCTGGTTGTTCAATAAAATGAAAGTGGATCTGTTACTGCCGCTAACCTTTTCCCTTTCCAAAACATCAAATGTCACCTTGCCTCCTGTGACAACGGCAAAAAAGCTTATTTTTAAAATAAAATGAGTTTATTTTTTAGATGAAAGATAACTCCCTTATATTGGAAGTTTGCAGACAACACCTGTCTGGCGGAGATAGGCGCATGTGCTCAGACGAAAGACCTATTTCTCCTAACGTGTACTTTTGATGGGCTACTGGTTGACCAAAATGTGGCGATTGGCTGTAAATGGGTTGTGGTGGCCAAGTGGCGGGGGGTAATGGACCCCTGCTGATCTCAGCACAGGTCTTGGTGTAACCCATCCAGACAGCGCACATTTTCCCATTACCAGTCAGTAGAAAAGCCATCCACCAGCGGTTGTTGTTGTCGTAGTCCTTGATTAGAAGTTTAGGCTGCTCTGGGAGTGATGCAGTGTCAGGTGGGCTCTATTAGGCATTAGTTGGCTGGTCCACAGGTGTGCTTTTGGGTTAAGGTCAGCCATATCGCCCCATTTCATTTTGTCGCACAGCAGTTGATGGATAAGAACATGTACTCTGGGAGATGTCAGGGAAAACACTCTTTTTCCTTTCCTTCCTTTTTGGTAGAGGTCATGCAAAAGTATGTGAAGATGCAAGTTTCCAATAGACAAAAAAATCTCCAGCTGTGTTTATTTTACAATCAAGTTATATAATTTTATATATTGTCCCGATGACCCTTCAAATATCCATACTGATATAGCTAATGTGCCTCAATGTCCCGTAACCAAGCAGAAAATCTCTAATTGATGTTATCTAGAGAAAATAATGTAGAAGTTTCCTGTTTCTCGGCAGAGAACAGTAGCGGCAGAGATGAAGCTAGAGCTGCTCGACCACACTGAACGTGATGTCAGGTGCTCATGCTGGCTATTATGCCTCTATAAATGGGTTTTTAAGAGTGGTCCTGGGAAATGTGTTCCTTGGCAGAGCCGTTTGAGGTGGATTCCACTGCTCTGCCTGACAGGGACACCTGCTGGGAGAGAGAGGGAAACAGCATGGCTCTGCAGACAGCTGGGAAGTAATTGTTTCCCTATGAAAATTACTTTGAATTTCAATATTTATTTCAGTGGGGGGATGCTTACAAAATAAAAAATTACCTCTATGGCTTACTTGGAATTAATTTCACTCACCGTATTTATATACATATTTACATCCAATAAAAATACCATAATACTAGTCCAAAAAACATGGTATTACTTTTATTAGAAGTACATTGTGTTTAAAGATTGAAAAGGTTGTTGGCAGAGAGAATTTTAATGTGATCGTAAGTATAATACTTTATTTTTCAGTGTCATTGTTTCATATGTGACATGCAGTTACTATAGTAATAACTATAAATTATGCATAATTTGTGACCCATCAACATTAGGAAGCAGAAGTGGCAGGTGTGTGTACCTGGTATTCTCTATGTTATATGGGGACCAAATGTCCTCAAAAGAATAGTAATATCAGTCATTTTTGACCTTGTGGGTAAATTTTTTTTTTTGTCCCATGAGCAAAACAGCTTATAAATCATACAGAAAGATGTTTTTTGAAAATGTACAAATGCAGAAAGTTGTCTGTGAACGTGTGTGCGCGCGCGCGTGCGTGTGTGTGTGTGTGTGTAAATGAGAGCCGTGGGAGTGTGTTTGTGCTTTGGAATAAGTTTCTGCTGCTCACGGACGGACGGATGGGTGAGTGCGCACGGCAGCGCACGAGCGGGGTTGAGTCTCGCCACCGGAGGGATCAGAGAGAAAAACGGCGCTCACCCGAGCCTCCCTTTGATCCCTGTCCCCGGGCCTGCTCGCCTGCACCGTACCGCACAGCATCGCGCGCTAACACCAACCCTCGCCAACCGCTGCTCGCGACTGTCAGACAGAGATAAGCGCGGAGAAGCTTCAACCCTCTCCCTCTTCCATTAGTCCTTCTCGGAAAAAAGGGGATGAATTACGTTTAAGAACCCTGTGCTGGCGTTGACTAAAAAGGAAAGAAACCTACCTCAGAAATTTAAAGTGCTCGCTTCTCTTGCCGTCTCCCTCGCCTCGCAGTTTTGACAAGACATTAGGCACGTGAATATCAATGAGCCGCGGAGACGCATGTAGTCCCACACATTATTAAAAACTTGTGCATTAAGCCGCAGACTGGGCACCGTGTCAGCTGGCACGCTCTCCCGACGAACGAATCAAAGCGGATGAGCGCGCGGCATTCATCCGCACCCCGCGCGCTCTCGCTGCGAGAGGGGGGAATTGATACTTAATAATTAGAAGCCATATTAAAACAGATACTGTTTATATTTGGCAGTAATGGAAAAGACCTATAAGAGGCTTTCCAAAAAACAAGACCTGCTTGGCAGCTGCCAAGAACATCAGACAGCCAAAATCATCGCTACAAGCAAAAAAAAAAACAACAACAAAAAACTGTAGTTTTGGTCCGGGTTCAGGCGCCTCTGAAGACATGAGCGTGTAAATATAGTCTTAGGCCTGATGACAATGGAAAGTGATTGTGCCAATGTCAAACCTACCTGATTGAAGGCTAATGTCTTTTCTAAACCTTTTTTTTTTGGGGGGGTGGTATAGAAACATATAGTTTGAGCCTATATGTTTCTATACTTTCCATCACTTTCGTTCACTGTGCAGGTTCTTCAGGTCAGTCTGAAGGTTTCTGGGTTCTTTAAAGCATCAGTATAGGGGTGAATTCAGGGTGATTGGGACACTTTTGCCTTTGAGATGACTTGGAAAAAGTGTCCCAATCAACCTGAATTCACACATATTGTTCTCTAAAGAACTAAAAAGTTCTTTGTGGAAGCTAAAAAGGCTCTAAAGTAGGTTCCAAATGGAACTTTTAGCATTCTTTTCTAATCTCTTAGTCTGTTTCTCAAACTTAGCACTGGGATGTGTTCAGATCATTCATTTTAAGTCTTAAACTCTACAATATACCATTCAAAAGTTTGGGGTGTGGTTATTTATTTATTTTAAAGAAGTGAATATGCCTACTTCGATTCCGCAAGGATGCATTAAATGGATCAAAAGTGACAGCAAAGACATTCATAATGCTACAAAAGATTTCTATTTCAAATAAATGCTGTTCTTTTGAACTTTCTAAGCAGCACAACTGTTTTCAGCATTGATAATAATCCGAAATGTTTCTTGAGCAGCAAATCATCATATTAGAATGATTTCTGAAGGATCATGTGACACTGAAGACTGGAGTGATGATGCTGAAAATTCAGCTTTGATCACAGGAATAAATTACATTTTAAAATATATTCAAAAAGAAAGCTGTTAAATTGTAATAATATTTCACAATATTACTGTTTTTACTGTATCAAATAAATACGGCTTCGGTGAGCAGAAGAGATTTCTTCAAAAAACATTTAAAAATCTTACCGACCTTAAACTTTTGAATATAAAAGATGCTCAAATCAGTCAGACTTACACATTTTTTTGATAAAAAAAAATAGAAAAAATATATTTCGATTGAAGGAGGAACCTTCACTTGATATTTGACTTTTGAGTTGGACCTGAAAGAAACCACACAACTTCGTGACAGTAAGACGGTGACCTCTCACATTTACTGTATATAAAATGCAAAAAAAGAGTATAAAGGTTTAGGTGTCCGATTCAAGACTCTTTATATGATGCAACACACAGCAGAGACTGTCAGGTGTTTTCAGAGGTGGTCATTCTCATGAGTTCAGGTCATGGATGCTCCACGCCTGTCTGTGTTCTTTAACCTCCATCTTTGGCTTCCCAGCAGTCACCCGTCGAGTCCAATACTGACATACTCTCTCATCTCAAAGAAAAAGAGTTCTGCGCTTTATTTATTTATTTCGCTGCACTTTTTCCTCCCCGACCGCTTCCTTTAAGGCTGCTCAAGACGACTCTGTGTTGGTCTCTCTTTTTCCCTCCCTCTCCTTCCCCTGGAGAGGAAGATGCTTTTCCCGCCGTTCAGATGAAAGGCTACGGCGGACAATAAAAATGCTATTTAAATGCAAGGCTGTTTGTATGCGGGTGAGAGATATTTTCCCCTGCCGAAAGTGAGCTGCCGCATCCTGATAAATAGCAAATATAAGGGAATGCGATTTACATTTATCTTGCAGAGGCAGCCAATATAAATTTCAGCAAATCCTAGGAGATAGGGATTTAAAGGAGGGAATGACTGAGACCAATTCATATGCCGTGTGTCCCACGCAACTGGAAATGCCCATAATATGGAGAATGGAAAGCGTATGGCCACATATACTCACACGCACACGCACACACACACACACAAATGCACCGATTGTATCTTCTATGTCAATTACTTAGAGACCACAACATGCTGAACGACTATTGTTATTGTTTTAGTGGAGGCCAAATCTGTTATATTTTATATAGTGTAATTGATGATTTCTATTAAAACAGATTAGTTAATTGTGTTTTTTTTTCATATAGTGACCTGAAGTCATTGTATCAATGTCTATCAACTATCAAATTAGCTTGCTCTGAAATGCTAAAACAGCCGACGTAGTGTTGAAAATGAAGACTTTGTGTTTGTTTGTGGTTGGTGGATCATGTTGATGGCTAATGTGATGAACTACATCTGTGTAAACTTGAGAACTGACTTCACACATCCCCTAAAAATCACCAAAACACCAGCTGATTAAAAGACATTATACAAAAACGATGAAGAAAAAGGATGTTAGTGAAGGGAATAGATCCTGTAGCACATTTTGATATTTAATGCAATGACATTCAGCCATTTTTAAGGGTGACTTCAAGTTTTTAATGTTGTTTATATGTCTATGTGGTGTTTTTAATATGCTTTAAGACAAACCATATGCAAATTCATAAGTCAACACCATTGCTGAGTATTTTCTCTTTAAATCGGCAGTGAACCAAAGACGAGTGGATCTCAGAACTGGTGCGAGTGAGTGGGGGCGGGGCTAATTTGCATATTCATAGAACTGCGTATACTAAATGAGGCAAGGGTGTAGAGTTGCATTCAAGCTATTTTAAGGCATGAAGATTTTTTTTTTCAAGGAAAAAACTTTAAATATGTCATTTTGGTGATCAAAGATGAGTTTTAAGGGATAATATTATTGACTACAGGGGGACTTCAAAGGATAGTTCACCCAAAAATGAAAATTCTGTCATCATTTACTCACCCTCATGTTGTTCCAAGCCCGTACGAGTTTCTTCCTTCTGTTGAACACACACACAAAAAAGATATTTTAAAGAACAGTTGACAGTAGCCATTGACTTCCATGGTATTTTTTTTCCTACTATGGAAGTCAATGGCTACCGTCAACTGTTTGGTTACCAACATTCTTTAAAATATCTTCTTTTGTGTTCAGCTGAACAAAGAAATTCAAACAGGATTAGAACAACATGACAGAAATTTCATTTTTGGGTGAACTATCCCTTTAAGTGTCCAAAAACCTTTGTAGCTACGAGTAAAACGTTATTTACGACACTTAAGCGTATCAAGTTCAGAGGCATGTTTGGTATCTTTTTGGTTGCTGCCTCTACAATTTATTGCCACTGTTGTAAAAGTGGATTTTAACACCTATTAGCAGGTGAAGGCATTTTTTGCCAGGTAACCTTTGCTCGGAGAGGTCACCGTGGGGTTAAACAGACATCGATAAGCCTCCCTCGGTATCCCTTGGCTGTCGTCCTTGTGAAATGTGGGTCTTGTTAGTTCCACATGCCGCTCTGACAGGTGCACTGATGTGATTAATACTCCAATGAGCAGCGCTGCTCTAACTTTACCCAACTCAAACCCCCATCCACCCCGCCGTGCCAACCATATACCTCTACACCCAAACACCAGCAACCCGCTGTCTGATGTCTCGGGTCGCCTTCAGACTGACCCTCTCTGGCTGAGCCTGGGACAGCTGTCGTCTTTGTCTCATGTGCACCACTCATTCAATGCAAGTTGTTTTTCACCCATTTTATCATCTGCCAGATGAAAGTTGTGATCGTGAGAAGTGATTTGGGAAAATGATTTGAACTGTAATCATCAGTTACGCACCAAAGTTTAACCATGTAAATCCTGACATGTGAAATAATAGTTTGTTTTGAAATATTACCAACAATATAAAATTGTTCACTTTGTAAAAATCAGTAAAGAGCAAAAAGACACGTGAATCACGAACTGAAGGGGGACGTCTTTACAATTATAGTAAAAAAGGCTTTTTACTTGCTAAAAATGTATGAATTATCAATCAGGCGACAGAAGGACTGCAGTAGATTGTGTGCAACAGGTTTTGCAGCAAAGTTTTGATCATGTTGATAAATTAGAAATTTGTGTATCTAATATGATACAGTAGGCTTTATAGGGTTGATATTTAGTATTTTGGGGTTTGTTCAAATCACTAACTCTGAGTATGAGTAATAATAATAGTGATGCTTGTTTTTTGAGTGGAGTTTCTCTGTTTTTCCTCTCTCGTTCGTTCACTCTCTGTAAAATGAGCCTGTGTAAGCGGTTGGAGTCTCAGCTGGCTATCTCACACAAGCAGTTCTTTCCTCTTAGACTCCAGCTGAGCACTATTTCGCTGTTTATTTACATGTAATTATTGCTGTGAGGTGCAGATATTAACACTGTCAAGAACAATTTGACCTGACATTTTTCACTGTGCTGATCCCCTGCTGATTTTAGCAAACAAACCTCCTCTCTCTCTCTCTCTCTCTCTCTCTCAGTCGAGGCAAAGTGAGGAGCTTTGGTGTGCATTCCTGTGTGTGTGTGTGTGTGTGTGTTGTTTTGCTTGTTCCTGGTGGCTGAATCCATCCCATACTCACTCAAGCATATCAGTGAGGAGAATAGCCGATTGTGCCTCCACACGTTGCAGTGCAACCAAACAGAAAGCATATTAACCTTCAGTTAGCTGATAGACTGCGGCCATGATCTGTGGGGATATTTAAAAGGGTAAGGTAATTATTAATGCGATTGAATGTGAACTTCACCAGCAAACAGAGAGAATTCTATGATGTATTTCTGGCACAATCTGACATTCTAGCAATTATTATTATGATCAAAGCCTCCCTAATTTAAAAAACACTGACTTTATGCTTTTTAAATTACAGATGCACTCAAACAGTATTATTGGCAATGGCGATAAATATCGTTTTTATATTATAAATATAAAAGTCTCTTATTCTGACATTCTATCAGTGATTGAATTTATCTCTTACATATGAAAAAAATCTTAGAGACAGATCAGAGATGTAGAAATATAGAAATTCTGGGCTATACAATATGCAAAGTTATTATTATTATTATTTTTATTTTTTGGCCAATAATATTATACAAAATTATATTTTCGTAGTTACTGAAAGATCAGTTATTGGTCAGTTTTTTTATTTATATGTACAGCGACAGTTCAAAGATGCAGAAATATATAAATTCTGGGAAATAAAATATGCAAAAATGTGTGTGTGTATATATAATATATATATATATGTATATATGTGTGTGTGTGTGTGTGTATGTGTGTGTGCATGTGTGTGTGTGCGTGTGTGTTTGTGATTTTGCCAAATATTACACACAAGTTTATATTATTAGTTATTGATCAATTTGCTGCAATATTGATAATACACTCTAAAAAACAAACCAAGTTGGTTTGAAAATGGACAAACCCAGCGAATGGGTTGTTTTAACCCAGGAGTTGGGTTAAATGTTTGCCCAACATGCTGGGCAGTTTTATTTAAGCCAAATATTGTTTAAAAATTACTATATGGCTGACTTAAAATGAACCCAAAATAGGCACATAATTAGTAGAGGCAATCATAATTATCAAAAGGTGAACATTTATTAATAAGCAATTTAATGTTTATTGTTTAATTATTATTCATTACATTTATTCATAAATGTTAATTTTCAACATACTTTGGATTCATTTTAAGCAAGCAGTACAGTAATTTTTAAACAATAGTTGTGTTAAATAAAACTACCCAGCAAGTTGGGCAAACATTTAACCCAGCCACTAGGTTAAAACAACCCAATCACTGGGTTTGTCCATTATTAACCCAACTTGGGTTGTTTTTAACCCAACATTTTTTTGAGTTTAGATTATTATGCTATGATAACCAATAATGATGGCCAATTTTATAAACTTATACTGTTTTGACTATATATGGACACTAAGGATCCAATCTAGAATTCTACACATTAGGTATCAAAATATTATAATGTACATGAGGAAAAAAATATTCATGCCTGTATGTTTAGATATAGTGTGCTGACTGAATTTAAATAAGTCCTGATTTTGTATGCTTCCAATGTCGCCTAATCAAGTGATAATTTTAAAACACTAATCCTGGCCGATATGATCTCCAGTATATCATGCATGCCTACATTAGATGCTTTTTTGAGCAGCGTTTGTCTGCGGCTGTCAGTGTGTTTGCTGACGTGAGGTGTGACTGACCAGAGGAGAGAGGTAGAGAGCATATGCACACTATTTAGTACAGTAAACATCCTCTGAGGAGTGACAGCTTGTTTCAGCGGCTGATAATGGCTTTCATCTGTGTCCTGTATGTCAGTGCCCAGATTCTGTCAGTGTCAATCAGAATCTAATTGAGCACGATTATCACACGCTCCCTTCTCCTCCAGAGAACCTGCCGCCCTGCTTCAAACCAGCTCTGTTCCAACCTAGTGAGCTGCCTACCTAGAATCATGAGCACGCTCTCTGCCAAAAGACTTCCAAAAGATTTGAAGATCCCAGAATGCACTGTGGAAACAATAAAACAATATTTTTCAAATTTTTCCTTGGGTAGGTCACTAGATCTTTCCTCAACCCTTCCCATTACATGGCTTGGGATTCACATACACACCTACAGACAATTTGGCATCTCTAATTCATGTTTTTGGATTGTGAGGTAAGCCGGAGCACCCAGAGAAAACCCATACAGACACAGGGAGAACATGCAAACTTCACACAGAAAGGCCGGGACTCGAACCGGCGACCTTCTTGCTGTGAGGCGACAGTGCTACCCACTGAGGCACTTCATCTATCCGTTCATTCGCTTAGAATATCAAGAGTGTTCCAAATCAGTCTCTTATTATGTTCCATTTTGGTTATGCTGTCTTAGAAGGCTACTGACTATTTAGGCAGCTTCACTATGTTTTGGAACAGAGCTACAGTGAAACTGGAATACTTAGTTTATTGTAACAGGTTGTGTCATATTGCATCTTTCCCCAGTATACTCGTCATAAGAGGTTCGTCTGTATTCCACTCTTTCATTTGATCACCACTCTCTATCCATCTTTCTCATTTCACTTTCACCCCCTCTCCCCAATTTCTGTCACCCCTTTCTCTTCCTCGTCTCTCCCTCTCTTTCTCTTCTCTATTCGGAAGCCTCTTTTCAGTTTTGATTAATGTGCTTTGGCCAATTACGGCTGTGACACAGCGAGCGGCCCCTGTCATCTGTTCTGTGTCAGCAGTCAGGCTGGCTCAGGGCTCCCAGGCTGGTTAATTGGCCCTCACTCCTCTTCCACCATGACCAAAAGCCTCTAATTGAATTTATGCAACCACTGTTATTTTTAAATAGTCATTTTGTCTCAGATGAGCACCACTATGGGAAGTGTAGGAGAGCAGTTAAGCCATAGTCTTGTTTAAGAAGCATATGATTACCAGCCAATCCATGTGGATTATATATATATATATGTATACTGTAAAAAATGCTGGGTTAAAAACAACTCAAGTTGGGTTGAAAATGGACAAACCCAGAGATTGAGTTGTTTTAACCCAGTGGTTGGGTTAAATGTTTGCCTAACGTGCTGGGCAGTTTTATTTAACTCAAATATTGTTTAAAAATGACTGTATGTTTGGCTTAAAATGAACCCAAAAAAGGTTGGAAATTAAAAATCAGATGCATAATTACTAGAGGCAACAATAATAATCAAAAGGTGAACATTTAATGATATAATAAATGTTCATTTATTAAACATATTAATAAATGTTCATTTCCAACCTATTTTGGGTTCATTCTAAGCAGCCATTTTTAAACAATGTTTGAGTTAAATAAAACTACCCAGCAGGTTAGGCAAACATTTAACCCAACCGCCGGGTTAAAACAACCCAATCACTGGGTTTGTCCATTTTCAACCCAACTTGGGTTGTTTTTAACCCAACATTTTTTTTAGTGTACATACATATTT
>RJVU01079719.1:85521-122929 GCA_003731715.1 Anabarilius grahami
ATTTAGGTGGTGAACTACACTGAGCTGTATTATCAGCCAGCATTTGCCGGAGGTGCTTGTTTTGCCATCGAGTCTGATATGTCACACACTCCCATATCAGATTAATAGTCTGAATGATATTGATTTTTGTTTATTTAGCTGCGTTAATGTTCTGGGTTGGGTAGATTTGTAATACAATCTCAGCTGAGCTTAATCTTTCCCCTGCAGCGAAGTTCAGCGGTTACGCCTCTTCTGGTCAAGGTGCGTCAAGGTCGCAG
Organism: Anabarilius grahami; assembly: GCA_003731715.1. NCBI lineage: Eukaryota > Metazoa > Chordata > Actinopteri > Cypriniformes > Xenocyprididae > Anabarilius > Anabarilius grahami. The sequence continues at coordinate 85,779 of RJVU01079719.1, forward strand.
TTTCCCTGAACAATCTGGAACTATAGCAGTTTTAAAGCTGTTGAATGCAGAACAACACAAACGAAATGTTATTAGTCAGTAAATGTGCCACTGGTCAGTTTTTTACTTCTTGAAGTTGATTGTATGAATCCTAGAGGTCAAGGTTTAGCATAGTCCCCTTGGTAGATACCATAACTAGACCTTTCTTCATTGATGTCCAAAAGTAGCTGTCACTCAGTATGACGTATAAACTGCAAATATTTCATTATGTTATACTAGATGTTTTGCCAGTGACTTTTTGGAGGGCTCTTAATGCAATAAACACACAGCTTAGCTGTAAAGATAATGCCAAAAATATTACTTTTTTTCCATTTGTAGTATAAAATAGCATAAACATTCACACATATTACACACAAAAGGATGACTGAATCATTAGCCTTGTTCCAAATCCTGCTGAGCTGCCTAGCTAGACAGCATTTTAAGTCATTAGTTGAGAAGACTATTCCAAAAGTTAAGTAGTGCTATGCTGCTTTCTAAGATATTGATCAGTTCAAAGTATTGCGCTGTTAGCTTAGTGATATGCTAATGTTAAACTCCTTTGGAGAGCAGTTTTTTTAGTACTACTTTGTGTAGCGTGCCTGTTGCACAATGTTTCTGTGTTCTTGTTTTCCAAATCAGGCACTTATGAGATTGCTTGAAGATAAGTTCAGTGTTTACTTGTAATTGAGTCATTCAACAATTTTAGACTGTATGCCTGCAAAAGTTCTGTCAACTATGTTACTAACCTTCAGAATACTTTTGTTGTCTTTGAAATATGGTTAAAGTATCATGTACTGACAAGCACTTATGGTAAACTACTGTAAAATATCACAAAGTGCACTTTTTAAAAGTGTACTTAAGTCATGAAAGTTTAAGTACACTTAATGGCCTTTTATTTCATTATTATTTTATTTCATTTATTTCATTAATATTATATCATCTATAGTTTTTTTTAAATATACTTAAATATACATAGATTCTAAGTACTATACACTGCAAGTGTGCATTCATTACAACTAAGCACACTTCTTTATCACAATGGAAATTCAAAATGGTGAAATTGACGAGAATGTGCACTCTAAAAAATGCTGAGTTAAAAACAACCCAAGCCGGGTTGAAAATGGACAAACCCAGCAATTGAGTTGTTTTAACCCAGCAAATGGGTTGTTTTAACCCAGTGGTTGGGTTAAATGTTTGCCCAACCTGCTGGGTTGTTTTATTTAACTCAACTCTTGTTTAGAAATTACTGTATTGCTTGCTTAAAATGAACTCAAAGTATGTTGGAAATGAACATTTATTAATATATTTATTAAATGAACATTTATTAATAAGTTTAATGAATAATAATTAAACAATAGACATTAATTAAATTGCTTATTAATAAATATTCACCTTTTGATTATCATTGTTGCCTCTAGTAATTATGTGTCTGATTTTTTTAGTTTCCAACCTATTCTGGGTTCATTTTAAGCCAGACATATAGTAATGTCTAAATAATAGTTGGGTTAAATAAAACTGCCTAGCACGTTGGGCAAACATTTAACCCAACCACTGGGTTAAAACAGCTCAATCGGTGGGTTTGTCCATTTTCAACACAGCCTTGGTTGTTTTTAACCCAACATTTTTTAGAGTGTGTGGTAGCAAATAGTTTGTCCGTAACATAGTTGACAAATTCACCATACGTTAACTGATGTTAACTGAAACCAATAGTAATTTTACAGAGAAAGCATACATTTTTGTCAATGTGAAATGTACTCCCAATTATATTATGAGCCATTTAGGATGGTTTGTACAACATGATGTCAATGCAGTATTATACGAGTATTTTATCATAAGGAAATGAGGAGTGTAACATTACAAAATGTGATAAAAATAACTGCTCTATCTTTCCAGCAAAGGTCCAGAGATTTCCCTTCATTCTCCAAAGGAGGTCAATGCAGCTCTGTTGAGGAAGCGCTGCTGGAATTTTGTGCTTTATAATTAGAAGCGCTGATAGAGGAGTCAGTCCTGATTGTCTGCCGCTTTAATTTAATGTGCATATAAAGAAGGAAGCAGTGTAATCAAGCTTCAATTAACCGACGACTAAATCTCTCCCACCCCTGCAGCTGCCGTCACGGCCCCCTCGTGTGGCCACCAACAAGGGCTACTTGTGCTTTCCATTCACTAATCTGCTATAATCAGGAAACGTATGAATCTTCCAGCCATATGGCCACATCTCATGTGTCTCTTATAAAGACACGGCAATGAATCTCCCACTTATGTGGATGCATGTCACATGTGCGTTGAATGGGCTTCCATACTGATAGAATTAGCATGAGGAAACCACTAACCAGAGTTATGCGTCCGATGTGCCTCAAGTGTTCCATATTTCCTGTGAGACATTTAGGGAATATTTATCATAATATGATTAATTATTAAATGTGCCACCAAGCACAAGCCGTAGTTTTGCAGGTTGATTTTTTTTTTTTGTGTGTGTGTGCTGATGTCGCCATGTGAACTGTGTTTAAACTCACACGGGTATGAGTTTGTGTGCGTCACGTCTGTGTGTGTTTAACCAGCGCCGTGATGGTCTAATTGGTTTAGCAGCCAAAGGGAGTCAAAGGGCAGCGTAGCGTATCGAGAACGCAACGTGAACCTGATGCTGGGAAGGATGCTTTCTGTCGCCTGAGAGGGAAGACCATGTGTGGGGCTTCCTGGAAAACACTTCTCCAGCCCCAAACACTATTTCAATCTTCTCTCTTATGCATTTCTTACATGATATGTTTTCTTGCATGACCTTTTCACCAGACCTTTTGCTCTATACTCTGCTATACTTGCTCTTTACTCTGTAGAGTAACATAGCTAGAATCTAGTTGATGAAATTGACCACTTTGCAATGGAATACTAGTGCACACTGTTTACTGCATATTGTATGCAGCAGATTATTTGTAAAAATATTTTGCTATTTTTATATTTAAATATTATATTACATTACATTACATTGCATTAGATTACATCTATTTTTAATTCATTTTCTGTGATTATGTGATAATTATTCATAAAAACCTAAAAAAAAAATATTATTTATTTATTTATTTATTGCTAGTGTTATGTGATAATTAGTCACAAAATTATTCTTGTGTAAGTTGTCATGTTGAATTTAATGCAGCAATTTATGTACCAGTGGTTTTATGGACGATTAACACAAAATGCAGCTTGTGTTTCATGCATGCTGTACATTGTGTAAAAATTGTATGCTTTATGCAACAGTAAATATTTCAAATAGTAGTTGTTGTCACATTGCATGTTTAATTAATGCCATTTGGATGTGTAATAATGATTGCAGAAGGAATTAAACATGTTAAAATCATGGTTGTAATTGATTCCGGTTCAGTCCTCACACTAGGAATGGAGGGTCAAGTCAAGTGCATTGCATTGTTGGATACAATATGTACAGTGTATTCTGATTGTAAACACATTTTGATGAATTTAGTAGGTCTTTTAGTGCATATACTAAAAAATTAGCAGATATATATTTGCACAGCATATGCCTTTAAGTTGTATTGTAGTATTCAAACGTACACTCTACAAAATGCTGGGTTAAAAACAACCCAAGTTGGGTTGAAAATGGACAAACCCAGCGATTGGGTTGTTTTGACCCAGCAGTTGGGTTAAATGTTTGCCCAACCTGCTGGGTAGTTTTATTTAACCCAACAATTGTTTACAAATTACTATAGGTCTGGCTTAAAATGAACCCAAAATAGGTTGGAAATTAAAAATCAGACTCATAATTACTAGAGGCAACAATAATAATCAAAAAGATGAGCATTTATTAATAAGCAATTTAATAAATGTTTATTGTTTAAATATTATTCAAAAAAAGTATTAATAAATGTTTGTTTATTAAACATATTAATAAATGTTAATTTCCAACATATTTTGGGTTCATTTTAAGCAAGAAATACAGTAATTTTTAAACAATATTTGGGTTAAATAAAACTACCCAGCAGGTTGGGCAAACATTTAACCCAGCCGCTGGGTTAAAACAACCCAATCGCTGGGTTTGTCCATTTTCAACCCAACTTGGGTTGTTTTTAACCCAGCAATTTTTAGAGTGTATAGTCATTGATTGAGATTGCCAATGAATGTAAATGTAAACATATTGTTTCTCAATTCACAAACAGCTTGAGCTCACATTAATGTTAGTTTAAGAGCGGGGCCTGTGTTTTAGGGATGGGAGATCACGTACTTGGCTCTGTTCAGGCCGCTGCTCATTATTATTCATGAGCGTGGGGGTGTTTCTGGAGCCTGGGGGCGGGATTATCTTCTCCCTCAGTGCTTGTTGTGCTGGAGGCCTCGGTACAGGGGTCTGTTTGGCACTGCCGCTGGGCTCTGATGGGTCTGGCCTCGCTTCCCCGTCTATTTCTTTTGCTGTATCACTCTCTCTGGCCACTGCTAATCACTCTGGGACGCTGGCTGAGCTCTGTGCCTGGCACAAGTTCATTCTCCGTCCCTTCCCTCTGTTTGCACTCAGACAATGACCTGATATTATTCTTGAGCACAATTAAATATTCTTCTGTTTAATGGTTGCATAAAAGGCTAACTGTTGTTTATTGGTCATTTTACATGAGGGGCTTTCGCACCGGAAGAACATTTTCATAGTTCCTATAACTATTGGTGGAAGTACCCGCTCTTTGGCACGTTCACACTGCAGGAACTGGAATGATTTTAGTTATAGGAACACCTTTTTGAGAGGACTAAATTAGCTCCTACTTCAGAGTAGGGTCTAACCCAGCACAACAGGAACTACCAGTGACGTAAGTGTATGTTGATTGGCCGAAACACCGGTACCCGCCACTTACTAACCCTAACTATAAAAAACCTTTTGTTCGATAGAAATGCGTATGCATAAATATTCTTCATGGAACCATCGATGACAATAATGAACCTTTATTTTTAAGAGTGTTGGGCAGAGTTAGTGGACCAAACCTGCAGATCCATCTCTAAACACCTGTCTCTGTGTCTCTCTAGGTGATGAGTATTTTGAGTAACCCCAGTGCCGTCCCGTCCCAGCCTCAGCACGATTTCTCCATTTCTCCTCTCCACGGCGGTCTGGAGGCGTCTAACCCCATCTCAGCGAGCTGCAGCCAGCGTTCAGACCCCATCAAGGGTGTGGACAGTCTGGCCTCCTCTCAGTCCTACTGTCCCCCCACATACAGCGCCACCAGCTACAGCGTGGACCCCGTCACCGCTGGATACCAGTACAGCCAGTACGGCCAGAGTACGTACCGTCCCTACTTCATACACTCTGTATATATGTCTATATGTCTCTGTTGTTGTAAATGTTTTTGAAAGTCTCTTACGCTCATCAAGGCTGCATTTATTTGATCAAAAATACAGTCAAAACAGTAATGTTGTGAAATATTATTACAATATTATTTAGTTTCCGCCACTGAATAAAAAGTAAACAAAGGTAATTGCAACTTTTTATCTCACAATTCTGACTTTTTTTCTTGGAATTTTGAGAAATAAAGTCAGAATTGCGAGAAAAAAAAGTCATAGCTACCATTTGTATTTTTGCATTCCATGGTGGAAACAAGCTTCCATAGTCTTCTATTCTGAATATATTTTAAAATGTAATTTATTCCTGTGATCAAAGCTGAATTTTCAGCATCATTACTCCAGTCTTCAGTGTCACAGTGTCAATTTAGTGCATCCTTAATGAATAGATGTATTAATTTCTTAAAAAAAAAAAAAATCTTACTGACCCCAAACTTTTAAACAAAAGTGTATCTCTGATAAGGCCTAACATATATAGTTATGAAATTATATAATAATGATAAAGTAATGAAAACCATTAATTTGACTACTTTATAGTGTAGTTTATAGCTTGTGTTTGGTGCAAAAGCCATGTAGAACATTTGAGAATTACCTCAACAATTCAAGCTACTTGTTTTCCATAAACTGCTTGTGAAACTATTTTTGAAAAAAAATGATGCTTTTATTCTGCACAGAATCATTAAATTACCATAAAGACATTTATAATGTTTCTTAAGCAGCAAATCAGCATATTAGAATGATTTCTGAAGGATCATGTGACACTGAAGACTGGAGTAATGATGCTGAAAATTCAGTTTTGCATCACAGAAATAAATTACAATTTAAAATCTATTCAAATAGAAAACATTTATTTTAAATTGTAATATTTTTTCACAATATTACTGTATTTTGTAGCACAACACATGCTGATCTTTTCAGAAGGGAAGCCATTATTGTTTTATCACACTGATGCCTAGCTGAGTTATAGTCCATTTCCTCTCTGCCGCTGAGAGTGAGCGGTGCCCGTCGCTGACCATCTCAGGACACTCTGACCCCTCTGCCCATCAGAGCAGGGCAGACACATGCTCCTGATAAAGACCCCAGCATCGGCCCCGGGCTCCTCTGTTAGTCACAGTACTCTTCCCTTGACTGGGAAACGGGCACTTCAAAGCCCACTTTTACACCCCTAGGGTCCTAATGTCCTTTTAGTCACCTCACACACGCACACATGAGCTTCAGGACAGGAAAGAATTGATTGATTAAATTAACATAATCAGAGGCTGATGTTGTCACTGACGTCACTGGCTTCTATCTACCGCTATTAGATGTGTGTTTGTGAATATGTCTAACATAAACTTGAGTAATTGTGTTCAAACTTTTGAATGGTAGTGTGGAGGTTATCTAAATCTAACAAAACTCTCTTTGAGGATGTTTTCAAAGGTAAAAATGGTTCAAAATGTTAGTTTTTATTATTTAAAAAAGCATAAAGCTTTCTTTTAACGTGTAGGCTGCTAGTTTGGGTTATTATGATGAGCTTTATATACAAATAATAGAGGTTTGTCTGCAGTGAGATAACTAGGTAAACGTGTGGGTGTGTGAAGTAGTGTCAGGTCCATCAGAAGGTGCAGGAGGCTTGATTGAAGAGATCTGACGAGCGAATGTCAGGTTAATTATGAGTGAGATTGAGAGGACTGATCTGTTTAATGAGTCAGACGAGAGAGCTGCTGAAAATGAGGCGAGTATGAAGCATGAAATCTCAAACGCTTGGAGTAATAAAGACTGGCACATACACACACACACACATATACACACACACATATACAGAGCTGAATGAATGACATCAGGCGTTCTCCATCTTTCTGGCCCTTGAATTTTAGTGTATGCATTATCTTTCATTACTCTTTATTTGTGTAACACTCTGGTCAGACGTTTAAAGAAGTGACCGATGACTGTGTTAAACGTGTAATGTTGTACTACACATGTGATGGATTGTGTCCGTGATTTGATGTTCGAATCACAAATGAATCATTCATATGAGTCGGTTCTATTTGAATGATTCAGTTGAACCAGTGTTGTTATTGTTAACCAAAACTATTAAAAATTGCTTTCAGTAATTGAAATAAAGCTGAAATAAAATATAAGATGAAAAACTTGTACTGACTAACTGAAATAAGTTGAAGTAATACAATTACTAAAACTAAAACAAATTCAATAAAAAGAAATCTAAAAAACAATTAAAAAAAACTAATTCAAAATATGAATACATACTATAATAAATAATACTAAAATAACACTGGATTCATCAAGCATTCACTGTAAAAAATTATTTTCATGATTTATCACAACATTTTTTCTTTTGTCAAATCAACTTGGATAATTAATGTGGTTCAGATAACATAATATTTTGAGTTTCTGTTGATTAAATCAATTGCCTTCATTGTATTAACTCAAAATTTGAAGGCAACCAGGTAACTTGCTTTTTTAAGTTAAGCCAACAATTCATTTTGCAGTGTTGGGATTAAAACATGTTAAAACCATAAATAACATCATTTTTCACTCTTTGTTTTTCATTTTGTGAGCATAATCAGGTCTTTTTACGGTACAAACAAACAATATGTAACTAAAAATGAAAAGCATTGTAATTTTGTACACTCTAAAAACTGCTGGGTTAAATATGGACAAAACCAGGGATTGGGTTGTTTTCACCCAGCCATTTTTTTCAACCAATTTTGGATTTATTTTTTTAGCCAGCAATATAGTAATATAGTAAAATGCGTGTTTTTGCTCACCCCCAAATAGGGGCAAATTTGTGGGGTATTTTAAGCTGAAACTTGACCAGACCAGAGACTTATATTACATCATGTGAAAGAGGGCATAATAGGTGCCTTTTAACCCAACCTGCTGGGTTTGTCCATATTTTACCCAGCTTGGGTTTTTTTAACCCAGCATTTTTTAGAGTGTATATGTTTGTGTGATTTTGTCTCTGTCCATTTTATAAAACAACAGTCACAGTATTTAACAATGGACATTTGAATTAGTTTTTGAACCGATTCATTGAAACAAACCATTTGAACGAACCAAAATGAAGGCCTTCCGTATTCTTCCGTAATGCATAAATTGGTGTGAGATTGCTTTTATGTGGAACTTCCTGCTCATGCCAGTGTGTCTGTGTGTCGTTTCCTACAGCCGCTGTGGACTACCTGGCCAAGAATGTGAGTCTCTCGACTCAGAGGAGGATGAAGCTGGCCGATCATTCGGCGGTGCTGGGACTTCTGCAGGTGGAGACAGGACAGGCTTACTGAGTCGAACGCTCTCAGATGCACACACACCTCCTTCGACCAGGTGGAGCCTGTTTACCGCATCAGCCGGCACAAGCGTGTGAGAGGTTTCTCTCTGATTTTCAAGACAAAACTCTTGCCATTCCATTTGACGTGACCTTCTCGTGGTGATTCTGGGCTTGTCATGAACCTCTAACTCGGACAAGAGGACCACGCAGCAGCCGCAAGCACGTCGACGGACAGCAAGAACGCATTCCGAGCCATTTCCAAAACATACTTTCACCTTGCTGTGCATAGTCGTGTATGAATCTCAGTGTCATTACAACAAATAATCTCGCTTGTTTTCTATTGGTATTGTTATTACGATTGCCCTTACAGTTGTTGTAATTATGATTATCGTAACTATTGTTTACGTTTCGTTGTTTCAAGATCCAAACGTAGCATTTTTTACTAATTTGAACCCGAAGTTTTTTACGTGAAATGCTAGCAGTGGGCTAGTGTGTGTGTTGGAAGTGTGACTGCTGGTTTTCCACTTTCCAGGTTCCCCTCACCCCAAGAGCCGTAATGTTCCCGAGCGGTTTGACCTTCTCCGCCTTCATTTTTCTCTTGACATTCCATGCGAACCTGGCCACTCTGTGGGAAGTCTGGCTTTAGGCGTTCTGCTGGGAATTAGCAGTGCTTTTAGAGGATCAGTCATTTTTCTCTCGCCTCAAATGCCCGTTTTGTCCATAGTGATTATCTGGGGGGAAGAAAACAGCATTGTTTGAAAAAAACAATTGTGACTTTTTAAATTCATTCATTTTCTAGAGAGAAGCAACACTTTGCCCTCAAACTAAATCAAGTCAAGAGATGCTGTTTCAAACATGAATATTATGATTTTGAGTTAAGCAATGCAAACATTTTAGACCAAGGTTTTTAGACCAAGTACACTACCGTTCAAAAGTTTGGGCTCGGCGTGATATTTTTAAATGTTTTTGAAAGAAGTCTCTTATGCTCACCAAGGCTGCATTTATTTGATCAAAAATACTGTAAAAACAGTAAATATTATTACCATTTTAAATAACTGTTTTCTGGTTGAATACCTTTTAAAATGTAATTTATTCCTGTGTTCAAAAGCTGAATTTCCAGCATCATTCCTCCAGTCTTCAGCATCACATGATCCTTCAGAAATCATTCTAATATGCTGATTTCTTGTATCAATGTTGAAAACAGTTTATGCCGCTTCATCTTTTTGTGGAATTTCTTCTGTTTTCAGGATTCTTTGATGAATAGAAAGTTCAAAAGTCACTTTTGATCAATTTAATGCATCTTTGCTGAATAAAATGAATAGCATCTTTCAAAAAACATAACAAAACAATCTAACTGGCCCCAAAGTTTTGAACGGTATAGTGTATAATTTTGACAACATTCCTCAACCTCTTTCTTGCTTTCTCTTTTTCTTTCTGGTTTTTCTTTTCTCGTTTACAAACTGATACAAAAACACACCCAAGGCTCCTGTAATTAAGATCTCTTGCATTCACAAGTTTGTACAAAAAAAGTTGTGAACTTTCGACATTTGTGTAGCACTTGCAGGTGACATTTTGACACATAAATGGAATTGTACAGTAGATGAAGCAGATCGTTTATTGTTTGTTTATAAAGAATATGTTTTATACTAAAACAGAAAGGTGTTGTGTGGTAGATGAAGCAGGGGATATCTGTAAGTCTTATATTGTAATTTTGTGTTTATATTTACTGCTTTGGTTTCTTTGCTTTCAATAGTTAATATGTATCATTTTTCTTAGGATTCAAAGTGTATGTGAGAAGCTCTCGATAAAAGACATTCACACTTAAAATGAAATGGAATTCGAATCGTATTTGCTCTGCTTAAGGAAGAGCACATTCGTGGATCCATATAGTGAGGATGAAACACCGTTTGGAGGCTGAAACCTTGCAATGGAAGTGACTGATGGCTTATTTAACAGACTGTGGGAAACACAGCAGTGTTTGGTGCTAAATGACTGCTTCAACTGACTCAATGAATCCCTCAACGAATCTTCGAGCGAACGAGAACTCTTAATGAAACCACCTGACCCAAACCCCGTCCCCTTAACTTTCAGCTGTTGATATCTTCATCAAATGAGCAATGAAAATGAAATGACTTCTAGTGTAGAGCATCCACGGCTAACACCTTTGTTAATCAACATTTGGATATTAAAAATATTATCCATCTTGCCCCTCTGGGACGTCAAACTGGGGACCTGCTTTCGTTAGCATTTGTGTTTATGCTTTCCTCCCATTTCCTTTCAGCATGTGTGTACGTTACCATGGTATAATTTATTCTGCTGTATGAAGTAGTAGCTTTAGTGGGAACCTTGTATTTGGTATTTACTACCTTCAGCCTGTTGGTGTCTTTACTGTAACACTGGCGTAAATGTTATCAATTAAAGATCTAAAACTGACATAAGGATCAAACATTCCAGAGTTTGCCTTTTATTTCAAAGTACCATTTATTGATTTAGTTTGACAACATTTTAAAAGGTTTGATTATGAAAGCTGTGCTAGATTATATGCATATTGCCATGTTTTTAAGTGATATAGTGATATGCTAAGGTTCTTCATTTAGTTCAGGTGAAGAGTATGAATGTAATAATGATCAACTTTGATACAGTTAACCGAGACAAGTAATTCATAGTTTTTTCATTCACCAATCAATTTTTAGGTTTCAGGCTATTTTTAACCTCACTTTGTATAAAGATGATTCTCAACTATGTTATCAAAGATATAACAGAATGATTTGATATGCTGTTTTACTTTATGCAATATGTGTGTAAACATGGCCGTAAATGGGTAGTCCCATTCTATACAACATGTCTTTTAGATTGTATCTAATTTGCATGTTAATGTGTTCTTGGGGCAACATGTAATGAAAAAAGAAGTGTATGGGAGTAATAACTTGGCATCGTTTTTATAAGAATATCTCATATTTCATAGGAATATTGATATATAATTTATTTCCCTTTNTGGCCGTAAATGGGTAGTCCCATTCTATACAACATGTCTTTTATATTGTATATAATTAGCATGTTAATGTGTTCTTGGGGCAACATGTAATGAAAAAAGAAGTGTATGGGAGTAATAACTTGGCATCGTTTTTATAAGAATATCTCATATTTCATAGGAATATTGATATATAATTTATTTCCCTTTTCACTTCTTGTGTCTCCCCAAAAAGAAGTCCTCATGTCTTCTACAGGGGATATGTATGAAATCCACACCCTGTTTCACAACAGAAAGGCATATTCTGATTTGAAACCCCATAACATTTTCCTGAGATGTTGATTTACGACAAACAATTTGGAATTCATCAGATTTAAATGATAGTTATACAAAATATCATCATATTTCCATAAGAGTGCTACAGTCAATGTCAGTCATTTTTAAAGACCAAGGAGATTCGCACCGCAGGAAAAAGGAACGTTTTTAGTTCTAGGAACTCCTTTTGGGGGAACTAGCTTGCCTGGGTCTGAGGAGATTATAATGGTTTGCTAAGGGAACACGCTTGTGTTTATATTCTGGGTTCATCTACTTGCCTGTACATAGTATACATCATCAATAAGGTGTAGCTATATTTAACTTGGTATTTTAACATCATTGTCTTTCTACATTAGTACTTAGTACTGTAGGGGAATTACGCCAAATAAAGAGACCAATATGCTCAATGAAGACCAGGAGTCAAAGTACTAATGTAAGTATTTTGGTAGGTCAGTACAAACCTGGGAAAAATAATTGGCGGGCAATGGAGAAAAGCCTTGTTTTGCTCTCCAGGTGGGTGTTGCTGGGTGTGACTTCACATGAAAACTATGAATTGGTTGGNNNNTTTTTTTTTTTTTTTTGTGATCAACTTTTTATTTGGTTTAAAATGTATAATTTAGTTTGTTCTATGTCAAATGGTATACATGGTAAAATAACATAACTTTTCAAACTATATACAATTGCCAAAGCCTTTGGGAAAAATACCCTCTGTTCTTTTTGAAGATTGCACCAATCCTTTCAGAAAATATCAGAGTATCAGGTTCCCCTAGATCTGTTCTTTAAAGGATTAGTTCACTTCAGAATTAAAATTTCCTGATAATTTACTCAGCCCCATGTCATCCAAGATGTTTATGTCTTTCTTTCTTCAGTCGAATAGAAATTAAGGTTTTTGAGGAAAAAATCCTAGGATTTTTCTCCATATAGTGGACTTCAACAGGTTGAAGGTCCAAATGTCAATTTCAGTGCAGCTTCAAAGAGTTCTACATGATCCCAGACGAGGAATAAGAGTCTTATCTAGAGAAACCATCGGTCATTTTCTAAAAAATAATAAAAGTTATATACTTTTTAACCACAAACGCTCATCTTGCACTGCTCTGCGATCCGCCACGCATTACGTAATCATGTTGGAAAGGTCACGTGTGACATAGGAGGTAGGGCGAAAAAAACTAATTTTCACCTCCAACTTTAAAATCGTCCGACATCGTTGTTTTACCTTTTTTGCTGGCGTTTGACTTAATCTTTGCACGTTCGCTTTGTAAACACTGGATTGGTACTTCCGCCTATGTCACGCATGACCTTTCCAACGTGATTACGTAATGCTTGGCACATCGCAGAGCAGTGCAAGATGAGCATTTGGAATCCTGGAATGTTTTCCTCAAAAACCTTAATTACTTTTCGACTGAAGAAAGAAAGACATAAACATAATGGATGACATGGGGGTGAGTAAATTATCAGGAAATTTTAATTCTGAAGTGAACTAATCCTTTAAATCATCATCTGGTGGAGCCAATTAGTCTTCTGCACCTATATACATTATTACTTAGAAATGGTAAAATGAAAGTATCCTATACCATTTGCTACAGCATGTGCATCAAGAACATATCTGTAATACCTTAAAATGACTATCCTTTTTCTCAATAGATTCTTTGTGCGCATGAATAGACTCTGGAACCCAAGTTAGTGCACAGCTGTGGGAAGTCACTCATTCTACCATTGTCCAGCTATGGCATTCCTCCTGAACGTCAGTCTGTCTGTAGTCTGGCTTGGCCTGGACTCATGGCAGGTTCTGAAGAATGACTGCTGGACATGCTGCCACATAGGAACTGCTGGTATGCTGATGGCATAGATGCAGATTCCAAACCACATGATACCAAAACCAGCTGCTGCTGTTTTAACACCGACCCTGGATACTTTACACATACTGTAGGTGATTTCAATCATGTTGATGATAACTCAATGCATCCATTGTTTCTTTCTGATAAACTTAAATATAATGCATTTTTGAATCTTTATTTATCACCACACAGTCACAGTTTCACATAACAGACTTTAGTGAAAGTGAAAGTGACATGTGAAGGCCAAGTATGGTAACCTATACTCGGAATTTGTCCTCTGCATTTAACCCATCCAAGATAGTGCACACACATTAGGAGTAGTGAGTAGTGAACACACACACCTGGAGCAGTGGGCAGCCATTTGTGTTGTGGCGCCCAGGAGAGCGAAAGTTAAGGTTTAAGTTAAAAGGCATTATTTTTTGACAGGAATGAAAATAAGGCTGTGAGGGATAGACTAACAGTGCATTTTTTTAGCTTTATGATTCCATCCAGTCAAAGGATATCAAACATGTTTGATATTTTGAGCTGATTTTTAGAACACGTTGTTTTCATTTTTCATGTTTCTCCTAGTAACAAGGTGCAATTTTATGGATGAGTTTGTTGTTTTCAGGAACTTGAAAAGTCTGGCAGTGTGTGATTCTCAGTTGTTTAGTGTGTGGGCATCAGAAAAACTGGGCATCAGTTTTTCTCTATAACCATTTACACAGTTGTACCAAGTACACTGTAAAAAAAAGATTTTTCGAAATTGCAAATAAAACAGATTATTGGAGTATTACAGAAAAATACTATTTCAGAGTGAAAATTGTTTCTAAATCAAATTCCTTTTTCAGTTTAGATATTATTATATAATACTTTGCTCTGACTCATGCATGTGTGCACAATGATCAAGGGTTTTCATTAAAAATGTCCTTAAAATAAAACATATTCAAGACATAATAATATTATAATGCATAGGCAAAACAATATAGAAAAATTATTAACATGACATGAGGCATGAGGCGAATTTGAATGGTTTCATGCTCTCAGCAGCCAATAAGTCATTGCACAAAATGTGTACTTTTTATCCTTGTTGTAAACCCTTATCTATTTGTATCTGAAATTATCTCCAAAGTACCTTCTAGAACACCATACCTCTGTGATTCATTTTTCATTTTATGCATTTGGCAGACGCGTTTATCCAAAGCGTCGTACATTGCATTCAAGGTATACATTTGATCAGTTCATGCATTCCCTGGGAATCGAACCCATGACCTTGACGTTGTGCCATTCATTTCAATGGCTTTGCAGAGCATAAATCTATAGGTTGAGCTAGTGTTTTAACCTCTTGACAGCCACATATGATTGTGTTATGGTCTTTCACAATGTGCTCTTTATCCTTTGTGTTTTCGTCGTTAACCTCCCTTGGATGCATGTGTGAGACGCATCCAAGTCTGATGCAGTCTCTTCTGGATTAAGCTAAAGCATGTGTTCTGGCTGTCCCGTCAGCTCTAACACCGATCCTCAGGCCTTTCCGTCACTGCTCTTTCTTCAATTCTCTTCCTCCACGAGGCACCGCCCAGTCGACCGTGTGTCCTCGTCTTTGTTACCCTCTCTTCTCTCCCCTTTTGATCCTGTAATTGATTGACTACAGGAGGAGGATTCAACGAGACCCACAAGAGCCAATTCCCCTCGCTTCTCTGGAGAGGTTCTGATAAAGTGCCGGGCCGTATATGTGGTCCCTACACTAGATGTATGGCCATTGAAGGTGGCTATGAGCCACGGTGGCTTAGCCGCAAGCTTTCTCCAGGGGCCCGGGCTTGTGTCCTGCCGGTAATGGGCTTGTTTAGATCAGAGGGATGGAAATGAAACTCTTGAGCCGCGGAGAGGAGGATGCCGGTGGACTCCTATCTCCCAGGACGCAGGCCCCACAGCGAGAGGCATCTGCATAGACTGAGCTGGCCGCTCAGCGAGAGGAGGGCTGATAGATTTGGATCTCATTTAAGGGAGCGAGGGCTCAGGAAAGTTAGTGGTGAGGAAGCAGGACTGGACAGGCATGGAGAATGAGGAGGTTGATGGACCTGGCCCAGCGAAAGCCAACAAACTGAGTGAAGGACAGTTTAATGAAGCCATTATTGGCCCACTTTCAGAGTTGTGGAGAAAAAAAAGAGCCATCGAAATACACCAAACAACAGCAAAACATTTCTTATGTAGTTCATAGACTTTCATTGAAGCAATTTTCTCTCAGATTAGTATAAAAACATTTAAGGCACGTTCAAACCAAGAATGATAACTATAAAGATAACGATAAAGATATAGTTCTAAAAATTGTTCTAAATATAAAAGCCACACCACAACTATAATTATAATGATATAGAGAAACTATATCATTGGGATCACTTTCAGAATGATTTTTCCAGCTGTTGAATGATAATACACTGACAGCCAATTAGAATCCATTCTAATTTAAGGGCTCGCGCATTTAAAATGGCAGACATCATTGCGGAGAAGTTAATCGCCGAGGTCCAGAAAAAGCCACCACGGTTTGACAAGTCAAACCCCCTTTTCAAGGATACTTTAAAGAAAATGAATATATGGAAAACAATCGGCCATACCCTCGGAATAAATGGTGAGAAGTATTAAAGATGAGGCTAGCAAACAGTGTAACATAAAATTATCTCATTTACCTTTTTAGTGAGAGTAACAGTCAAACGCTCTTATTTCTAACTTTTTGAGATGCTTTAACGGGTTTATTGGAGCTTGTTTATTTGAGTTTAGTTTCTGCGACAGAGTATTTTTAGTGTGTTTAAATGGTAATTTGTGTTTGCTTTACTTAAAGATCCATGTTGAAAGCAGGTAGAGTCAAACAGGCCAAACACAAATTGGTTACTCAAAAATTTGCCTCAATTGTTTTAACAGTGTCATTATTGAGGTTGGTATCTTGTCAAATCTGAGCACAGTTTGGCTGCATTTACATTACATGGTTCAAGTGACCCAATTCTGATTTTTTCCTCCCATGCATGTGGCACAGATCAGATATGACCCACAAATGTGTAAGCAGGAAAAAAGAACATGGATTTCTAAATTCTCAGATCAGTTTCAGGCCTCATTCACATGTGGAAATAAATCTGATATGAATCAGATACGTGCATTTGTGTCTGCGATGTAAGTGGACAGATCAGACATTCCCCTGTTAATGCAAGTCATACATCATTGAAAACGCGATGGTGGCGAATGACATCATCTCAGGTGGACATCAACCAGGACCACTCTTTTCAATGCCCAGGCTGCAACAAGGGCTATCTCTTTTTTCTCTGCCTTAAGAGACCAGTGTTTTGCTGGCCTTTAAAGATAGAAAAGCAAAAGCTTGTATTATCATTTTGTGTGCGTCCATTGCTTATTGCACCATTTTTACTTCCTTTTCGACCAAAGCTTTTCTGGGTCAGTACATCTACCTTGGATTGTTTCGCCATGTATAGTGTAGATGCAGATATCGGAAATGGGTCACTTTTAAAGATGTGAGCTGGAGGTCAAAAAAATCGGATATAGGCCTAGTCAACAAATCAGAATTGAGTATCAAGACCTGCAATGTAAATGTGGCCTTTGAGACCTTGCTGAGACCTTTTCTGGAACTCTCCATATTCTCTCCATTTAATCGAATTGCCATTTGGGCGAAACAATTAGGATACTAAAGAGATCTCATATGTGAATTTTTTTTACCTAGGCCTATGGATGCAAACAAAACAACAAATCAGCATGATTTCATTTGAACACTTCTTGGCCGTGAGCCTTTTTTATATCTACATATATATGTAAGAAAATGAGGGTTTAAAGAGCCACAGAGGACCTGATCCAGTCAGATTACACTGGAGGTGTTCTTCTCTGAGGCTTATGTGTCTTAAGAGAGCTGCACTGTTTCCGACTGTCATGGCTGTCACAGTGAAAGCACTTACGGAGACCCGTAATTCTCTAAATCCCGTAATTATTCTGCGATACATAATGTACCTGCGCCGCGGCCTGTCTGACGTCCTACTTTGACTTCAGCTTTGCACAGACAGAGGCCTCTGTAAGCTGGGATTTCAGTCTCATCTTTGGCAGCGGGAGATCTCCGAAAGAACATCTTCCAATATTGCCTTTTTATGTAAGGCCTTAAATTTGCAAAAGCAAGTCGAATTAAGATATTTCAAGTCGATTCGTTTTGAATGTGTCATTGTCATCTCAGGGCGGATTGGGGATAAGTCTTCAGGAGACTAGCCGCTGTCTTACTTTGTCCCCTCGTTGAAGTCGAGTGCATCTTCAACTTCTAAAGCAGAGCTTGAAGAAGTTCTCCACTTCTCGCGAGCACGTCTCAGCACGGAACGTATCGCATATGCACGTCGGAATTGTTTATTTTTCCCATTCTGTTCTTCACACGGATCGCATCACAGGAGCACACGCGCTCGCACACCTCTCTGCTCTGTAGATAAGCGGTTAGCACAAGAATAAAGGGCCACTGAAGTTGGGAATCTGAGAGATGGTTCGCCGAGATAACGCCGCTGTGAAGCCAGGTTCGATTTACATATAAAAATCTGTGTGAGCTTGGCTCGCAGACTAATTAATATTAATAACTAAAATGCAAATGAGCTCAGACAGAGGAGGCCCTTACGGAAGAACAAACCGGGGTTTTGTTCGGGATTCACACATAAGCCTCTTCTGAACGTAAGAGGGCTGCTAACAGCCGTAACGCCTGCGCATAGAGCGCAATACACAGAGACAATTTTTCTAGATAATAGCCTATCACGCAGGATACAATTTAAATTAAAAAATGCAATTTTCACCTTGAAATGAACAAATGATTACAATTTCTATACAAATTAAGGCATCCAGGCTGTGGCTCAGTGCAGCGCCAGGGCCATGAAACTTGACATAATTGCCATGAAATACATTTTCAAATATTTGTATTTTGTCCATCGCTTTAAAACATGCCACTCTTGGCTTCTGTGGGTATGTGATCTTACCTTCTGGCGGAGAAAAAAAAACACATAAAAAAGGAGAGAAAATCATCAGAGATAAAAAGCTCTTCAACGGGGAAGATAAAATGTGTAGGAAGGCAAACACACACACACACACACACACTGAATCAGTGTAGCTGGCTCTGCAACCCCTGTGGCTATCTCTAAAAGCCAAATTATGGTTTCTTATCAAGGCAATCATATCTAGCAGTTATCTGCCGCTATGATAGACACCCTCTCCTCCCGATATCTCATTCTCTCTCAACGTTTCTGTCTGAGCACTTATTTATTTGTGATTAGGGACAGCCTTTGGAAAATAAATAATTGTGGAGGCGAGCCAGACTTTTCCCTGGATTTTGAACTTTAGAGGTTCTTTCAGATGACGGCAGATAAGTTTCTGTACGCTCGAGGCAGATCTATAGAGTAACAGGGCCTAAATCGCAGGATCTCCAGTCTTTCTTTCTTGCTGCCTCGTTTTCTTTCTCTCATTTTCTTTTATTTGTTAGTGTGTGCTTCATGTTTATTCGTTATCTGACATCTTCAGTTCGTTTTTTCAAATTGTATAGAGAATCGTACAGGAAGGCACTCATCATCATCATCATCATCATCATCATCCTGGTTTATAGGAATAGTAAATCGAAAACATTTTTGTCATCATTTATTAACCCTCATGTCATTTCAAACCAATATGAGTTTATTTTTTCAGTGGAAAAAAAGATGTTATAAAGAATGTTCACAATGTTCTTTTCCATATAATGAAAGCATATTGTGACCAATAAACATAATAAAAGCATCTTAAAGGGCACCAATTATGCCGCATTTCACAAGATGTAATATAAAGACAGGAACACACCAAGCCGACGCCGACGAACTAGTGGTGGTGAAAGCAGACTGTGGGGTTGGCTCACGTCGGCAGCGTCTGTGTCAAAGTTGGCCTGACTCACCAAACCAACGCTAAACAGCCGACAGCCAAGTAGCACGTCAGTTCTGCGCCTGAGTGAGATGAAATGCCTTTCCGAACCAGCAGGTTGCAGTATCTGAACAGTCAATCAGAATGATCAGATGTCCCGACGGAATGACGAGCTCCGATGCCGATTCAACATTTCGAATCGGCCGAAAAAAAGCCGACGAGGACCAACTTCAGCCGATGGTGCGGAACACCTTGAGAAAACTTAGTCGTCCGACGAAGAAAAACTGCCCGACGGCCGACCGTCGTCTTGGTGTGTCCCTGCCTTAAGTCTCTGGTGTCCCCAGAATGTGCCTGTGAAGTTTCAGCTCAAAATCCCCCACAGATCATTTATTATAGCTTGTTAAATTTGCCCCTATTTGGGTGTGAGCAAAAACACATCGCTTTTGTGTGTGTCCCTTTAAATGCAAATGAGCTGTTGCTCCCGGCCCCCTTTCCAGAAGAGGGCGGAGCTTTAACAGCTCGCACTTCTTTGCTCAACAACAACAAAGCTGGAGAATCTCACGCAGCCAAAATGAGGATTGTCAGTAACGGTGTTCAGCCTTACATTGTTCAAACCGGAGTCGACACTGATGGAGAGACTCAGGAAGAAGTTACAACTTTTAGAATGAAACTGGACGTTTCTGAATGGTTAGTGGATAAATTTATGTAGTTGCTGTGGAGTTGATTCAACTCATCGACTAGCATGTGCTGTCATGTTAATCTTTTGTGCAAATCCAGCGTTAAATTGACCCTCGTTTGTGAAGCAGTCCGGCGCTTTCCTGTAGCTCAGTGGTTAGAGCATGGCACTAGCAATGCCAAGGTCATGGGTTCGATCCCAGGGATTGCACATACTCCAATACAAATGTATAGTATGCAATGTAAGTCGCTTTGGATAAAAGCGTCTGCCAAATGCATAAATGCAAATGTAAATGTAAAATGACGGCATGACAACAACACTCTACTACAACAACTCTTCCTCTTCTCTAAAGCAGCTCAACATGGCCTCACCCCCTTTGTTGCGTGTTCTCGGGGGTGGGGTTTATGTAAATTTTTGTGTTTGTGATGTCACCAACCCGGGAAGAAACTTGTTGTAGTCCATACTAGCCACTTGTTGTAGGGATTTCTGTAAAAGAAAATATCTCCCTTTGCATTGAACTTTGAGCGTCGCAACTTTGCAGATGTTGTTTATGCTCAAACAGCAACATTACACACTAACTAAAGTAAAAAAAGTGAAATCATAATCAACCACCCCTTTAAAACATTTTGCACTATATTGCAATCCATGCAATACCCGTGTGAGAAACAGACTTAAATTTAAGTTCACTTTTTGGTTCCCCAAAGAACCTTTCAGTGAACAGTTCTTAAAAGAACCATTTGTCTTAGTGTAAAGATCATTTTAATATTCTGAAGAATTCTTTACCACTATAAAGAACCTTTTGTGCAATTAATGGAAAGATTCCATTAATGTTAAAGGTTCTTCATGGAACCATCAATGCCACTAAAGAACAGATATTTGTGAATGGCCATCAATGGAAAAAAAATATTCTTTTTGCAGCCAGATGATGTAGTTACAAGAATCTACCAGCAGGGGCTAACAAGCCAAACCTTGAGCCTTGAGTTCTTATGATCTGTAACTAAAGTTCAACAAAGCAGAAATGAGATTTATTAGCTGTGGCATAAAACCTTCTGCCTAATATTTCCTTTTGTAATCATCTAGTTTGAAACAATATGAGTGTAATTACATGCTTTTGTATTTACTGAGTGTGTTTTAATTTTTTATATTTTTAAAAAAGAAAACAAGCAGTAGTAAACCACTGAAGTAGATCTCTTCTCCAGTCATCGCTGAGATGAATCTCCAGAAGCTGTTTCTGTCTCTTCTCCCGCTCTTCCTTATCACATGCTTGGACAAAATGGACTAACGTTCTGACAGTGATGTGGACAGTGGGCCCATTAAATCCTGCTCTGCTCTGCTCCCTCCCTCCTCTTTTCTCCTCGTGAAGGAGATTCTGTCGTCCAGAGGTGCACATCAGATTTCAATAGCTGACCTCTTAATGCCCGGGGTCAGCGCCGCACCGGCAACAATTTCACACTGAAGATGAAAGGGAAATGAACAGGCAGGACGCCGGGGTGACGGAGAGGCCCTGACTGGGCAGAGAAGTGCAGTCCGAGCCGCTCCAGTGCACTCATAGCTGAGGATGGAGGGGCGAGGGGTGCTGACCTCCATGCTGACATCAGGACAGGAGAGAGCAACTGAGAGGCCTTTGAGAGCCACAGCAGGGTAACAAACATCAGTATGGCGAGAAAGAGCTTGACTGCTGAAAGGAAACTAGTGTTGCGGAGTAACTACTAGTAGTATGAAATGTATTTTCAAGTCCAGGTCATATGTGCTTTAATAGATTGGGTATACATATGTATAACTGTTTGGTTACCAATATTCTTCAAAATATCTTCTTTTGTGTTCAGCAGAAGAAAGAAATTTATACAGGTTTGAAACAACTTTAGTGTGAGTAAATGATGACAGAATTTTCCTTTTTGGGTGAACTATCCCTGTGTGTGTGCGTGTGTGTGTGTGTGTGCGCGTTTTTGTGACATATCAGGACACAAATGTGTATAATGACATGGGTATGGCATAGGTATTACCAAAAGAGGTGACTTATGAGGACATGTCTCCACTTTTCAAAAGGCTTATAAATCATACAGAATGAGTTTTTGTGAGAAAGTAAAAGTGTGCACAGTTTCCTGTGATGGTTAGGTTTAGGGGTAGGGGTAGTGTAGGGGGATAGAAAATACAGTTTGTACAGTATAAAAACCATTACGCCTATGGAATGTCCCCACAATTCACAAAAACGAACATGTGTGTGTGTGTGAGCTGCTGGCAGACAGACTCTCATGTAACGGCTGTGATATGCCTGATTCTCCAGAGATGCTGAGGCAGGGGATCTATTCACACGTTTAAACCCACACAGAGGGGGTCATCAGCCCTCCTGAGTGCTGTCAGGGGGCATTTAGCCAGTGATCTGCCCACAACAATGAGGTCAGTTGATTGCTTGTGGCCGGGTTGTTTTGGGGTATTTTTACTGGATCTGAAGCTTGTGAAATTGCTGCAGTGGTTGTTAACACTGTTGGGGAGCTAGTTTAAAATTATAGCTTACCGAGGAACTCTTAAGTCCACATCAAAACAACAATCAGATATCAAAAATGACCCCACACTCTTAAGATAAAGTGGTATAATCTTTTGTGCAATGTAAAGATTCCATGTTCTTCATGGAACCATAAAGAACCTTTAACATCCATGAAACTTTCCATTACACAAAAGATACTTTATTGTCCATAAAGGTTCTTTAGATTATTAGAATGTTCTTCACAAAAAGAAAAATAATGGTTCTTTTAAGAACTGTTCACTGAAAGGTTTTTTTAAAAACATCACAGGACCAAATGTAGAGACTGTCAGGATTCTCTTTATATACAATCTGTGATACAACTGTAATATGGCACCATATATTAAATACACACATCTTTCTCCCACTCGTATACATCTATGAGTTTCACACTCACAGTTTATGGCTTTTGTAATCCTCAAAGGACTACACCAGTGTACTACAGTAAATGTGCGTACTGAGAGGTGATATTTGGGATTACCATTAAAAATAGCGCTAGTCTTGATCATGTATGTGATCTTTGGATACATCTTCCTTGAGAATTAAATTCTATTGCATTGCTATGAAAACTCTCTTTTGGAACCTTCTATATTTACAGTTGCGGTCAGAATTATTGGCACCCTTGGTAAATATGATCATAGATTATTCTAAAAATAAATCTGCATTGTTTATCCTTTTGATCTTTAATTCATAAAATTAGCAAAAATCGAACCTTTTATTGAAGGAAAATAATTGAAACTGGGGGGAAAATCACATTATGAAATAAATGTTTTTCTCCAAAACACGTTGGCCACAATTATTGGCACTCTTTTATTCAATACTTTTTGCAACCTCCTTTTGCCAAGATAACAGCTCTGAGTCTTCTTCTATAATGCCTGATGAGTTTGGAGAACACCTGACAAGAGATCAGAGACCATTCCTTCATGCAGAATCTCTCCAGATCCTTCAGATTCCAGCTCCAGGCTGGTGCTTCTTCTCTTCAGTTCACTCCACTCATTTTATGTAGGGTTCAGGTGAGGGGACTGGGATGGTCATGGCGGAAGCTTCATTTTGTGCTCAGTGACACATTTTTGTGTTGGTTTTGATGTTTGTTTTGGATCATTGTCCTGATGGAAGATCCAATCACGGCCCATTATTGGATTTTTAGCAGAAGCGGCCAGGTTTTGATTTTTTTATCTGTAGGTATTTGATAGAATCCATGAAACCATGTATCTGAACAAGATGTCCAGGACCTCCAGCAGAAAAATAGGCCCGCAACATTAAAGATCCAGCAGTATATTTAACCGTGGGCATGGGGTACTTTTTACCACTGTGTGCACCAAATCCATCTGGTGGGTTAGCTGCCAAAAAGCTCTTTTTTTAGTTTCATCTGACCATAGAAGCCGGTTCTGTTGAAGTTCCAGTCGTGTCTGACAACTCAATATACTGGAGATAGTTTCTGGATCTGAGCAGAGGATTTTTCTTAAAACCCTCCCAAACAACTTGTGGGGATGTAGGTGCTGTTTGATAATTTTTTTTAGGCTTTCTGAGACTCAAGACTCAACTAATCTCTGCAATTCTCCAGGTGTGATCCTTGGAGAGTCTTTGACCACTCAAACTCTTCTCCTCACCATGCATTAGGAAGATTTAGACACACGTCCTCTTCTAGGTAGATTTGTAACATTTTTAGTTGATTGGAACTTCTTAATTATTGCCCTGATAGTTGAAATTGGAATTTTCAATGCTTTAGCTATTTTCTTATAGCCACTTTCTATTTTGTGAAGCTCAACAATCTTTTGCTGCACATCAGAACTATATTCTTTGGTTTTACTCATTGTGATGAATGATTAAGGGAATTTGGCCTTTGTCTTTCTTCATGTTTATACTCCTGTGGAACAGGAAGTCATGGCTGGACAATTTCATGTCCATGATCACCCTGGTGTGCTAAAAAAAATGTAAATATGAACTGGAATATACATCAGAGATACTTTACTCAAAAAATTCTAGGGGTGCCAATAATTGTGGCTGACGTGTTTTGGAGAAAAACATTTATTTCTTAATGTGATTTTCCCCCCACTTTCAATTCTTTTCCTTCAATGAAAGGTTAGATTTTTGCTAATTTTATGAATTAAAGATCAAAAGGATTAACAATGCAGATTTATTTTTACAGTCATCTTTGATCATATTTACCAAGGGTGCCAATAATTTTGACCACAACTGTAAGAGTGTAAATTTAAGGTTGTTGATTTGATTTTGACAAATCCTTAACCCTACACTGACCATTTTCAGGCAGAAATTGCTGGTACATTTCATAATTAATTACATAGAAACACAAGTAACACATTTTCGATTTTGAAGTAGAAAGACTGAAATGGTATTTTTTTTCAGAAACATACTACAATAATCTTTTTATTTACAACTTAAATTTTTTATTTTTTTTTTTCAGTGCAAGTATTAAAGTGCCCCTATTATGGTATTTTAAAGGCTCCTAATTTTGTTTTAAAGTCTCAGTAGGTTTACATGCATCCAACACACTTTAATCTTCTCATAATATACATTGCACATCACCTCATTTCTCACAGTGTCTGAAACAGTTCGTTCGAAGATTCATTCTCTCTAAACCCCTCCCTTCCGAGTCTACTCTGCTCTGATTGGTCAGACGGCCCAGTCTGTTGTGATTGGTCTTCTCTGCTCTGATTGGTCAGATGTGTGTCACAGCATGTGTCAGAAACGAAACGCCCATTTCCATATCTCAATTTCAGCTCCAGATCTTCCTCAGCGCTTGATACACAGTGTTTCGAATGATAACAATGGCGCCATTTTTTTCCGTATCAGTTTTTCTGATTCCCCATCCTTTGGAAGTACGTGCAATGTGGATTCACAGAAAAAAACAACGTCTTCTCGACTTGTCAACAACATGAACCAAACTCTTCCAGTCTCAGCTACAACTGCAGTGTTTGAGTGTCATTAGCGGGCAGCCAATGAAGACCAATATGCAGATTTGTTACATTGATACATGGGTATGTAACAGGAAACGAGACTGGAATTAAAGATGACTCGTTTCAACAGTTCAGAATTGATTCTTTCTTTTAGGAGACAATAACTTTATTTGTCATGCACTTTGATCTTTAAAACTTTGCCGACCTTATGCATTCAAAAACAGCTGCATGAAAGGTAATATTCGAAAAAGCATAATAGAAGCACTTTAAAGTTTGGTGTGTAACTCATCATGCAGTGTTTGTGTTATGAAGGCCAAGATGTGTGTGATGGCATGTAGTGTATATTATTTGTGTGTTTTCGCAGCTCTTCAGCTGTTCCCAACTGGCTCACTATAAGCAGTCATTCAAAAGGCCATGAGTGCTGTCTGTCTCTCTCTCTCTCTCTCTCTCTCTCTCTGGGGGGCAGCGGCAGAGAGACTCCTTATGCATTCATGAGGAGAGTGGAGGATAAATAAAAAGGTTCATTACCACGCTAAAGTGTTACTAATGATATGTACCTGCCACCCAGCACCTCCGAAAATCTAATGTGACACACTAGAATGGAAAATCTATTCCGCCGCGGTGGGCCACCAGTGGTGCCACAGTGCGCTGTATGGAAATTTCCCACAGCCTGCCCCTCCATTTGTGTCTGTCTCTAACCAATATTTACAATTCCGCCGCTATAATGTCCTACCAGGCCCTTTATGCCGCTGTCACGACCTCCATATTAGCCGAAAATTGGTCTTTTCAAACTTAGCAGGGGAGCGCCTCTCACCGCTGTAGATGCAATGCTTGGGTGCACAGCATGGGGGCATCATGGGAAGGTTCCTCGACCCCCCTGCTCTGTAGAGGAGTCTATTTCTGACATAGAAGGTATAGAACTGTTTTCAGCATTGATAATAATCAGAAATGTTTCTTGAGCAGCAAATCATCATATTAGAATGATTTCTGAAAGGTCAGGTGACACTGAAGACTGGAGTAATGATGCTGAAAATTCAGCTTTGATCACAGGAATAAATTATATTTTACAATATATTTAAATAGAAAACAGTTATTTGAAATTGTAATAATATTTACAGTTTTAGTGTATTTTTGATCAAATAAATGCAGTCTTGGTGAGCAGAAGAGACAAAAAACATTAGAAAATGATTCCAAACTTTTGACCAGTAGTGCATGTCTATCGGATATACATGTGCTGTTTTAAAACACCTACTAACATGCTTCATCCAATCAGAGTTTAGAACTGGAACTCTTCGTGGAATAATTCCAAAAAAAGCAACATTTAAATGAACATTCTAAAGGGCAAATTTCCCATTTAGATGCTTAACACTTCTTTATCAGAGCTGCATTAAATGCATCAGCTATTCAATATTCAAGACTCTCGGCTTCACTCAGGTTGAGCGCTTTACAAAGGCACAAACTAACTGAGGCATTGACTTCTCAGTTTGTCGTAATTAACTTATGTAAATAGGCATCGTTATCCAGTGTTTCTAAACAGCAGTCGGGATGTATGCTCGTGTAATTATCTCATTAATACAGTAGACACGGATGGTGAAGCAACAGCCTGTTAAAAGCCTGTGTGAGGTTGCCATGGAAACCAGGCTTAAGTGGCTTATTGGTCGCTCAAGTGAGCTTGGAGCATCAAATGAAGGTAATTCACTGTGTGTGTATGTTTGTGAGCACATAAGTGTGTGTGACAGCAAAAGGCCCTCGAAATGCAAGAATCATCACATTAATTATTATTATTTAAATTTGCCCGTGTTCAATTATAGATGGCAAAAGTGTGTTTGTACCCTGGATCTGCAAGAATGGCATTGTCAATAGATAGTGTGTACACAAGATTTACCACACCAAACGTTTAGTCTATTATGCTCCATTATTACGTCATTGCGTATTGTGAATATATTCTCAACTTAAAGGGATAGTTCACCCAAAAAATGAAAATTTTGTCATCAAAACCTGTATGAGTTTCCTTCTTTGGTACTCAAGCAGTTGACGGTAGCCATTGACTTCCATAGTAGGAAAAAAAATACTATGGAAGTCAATGGGTGCCATCAACTGTCTGATTCTTTAAATGATGACAAAAAGTTTCATTTTTGGGGTGAACTGTCTTTTTAAGGGCTGAAATCAATTGCATATTATTAAGGACTGTAATTTATTACTATAATTTCTTCTTTTTGGTTAATATTGATCTCAGATGTTTAGAAATTAGATACGGTCAGGTAATATTATTTCAAAATGACACCAGTGATGTTTAGAATCATAATTGAGCCCAATGCTGAATGAAACAGTCATAATTAATGTAAATGAGCTGAATAATGAACTTGCCCTTTGGACTGAGAGGAGCTAATATTTAAACCAAGATCACTTTTCCTCATTTATTGATTTATGTTGGGTAACGAAATATATTACTTGCATTTACATCAGGGTCAGGAGGAGTTTCCCAAGGGATCTCTTCAGATCATTCAGAATCTTTCGTTAAAATTACACGGTGTTATTTTAATATTATTCATATTAGCTTTTTTTTGTTTGTTTGTTTGTTTAATTTTTAGTAATTTTCTTATGTGCTTTTGTCATTTTTATTTGTTTTGTTGTTTGAAAATATTACTATTTAGGTTTAATTTGTTTTTATATTTCAGTTTTAGAGTTAATTTTAAGTCATTTTAGTGCTTTAACTTAAACTCATTGGACTTAGTTACCAATGCAACGTTTCTAATTTTCGTTTAATTTTTCATCTAATATTTATATTTTGTTTAATTTCCACTTTTTTTGAATTAATACACTGTAAAAAAAATTAAAAAATAAAAAATGCTGTGTTGTTTCAACCCAAATTTGGGTAAACAATGGACAAACCCAACCAAATTTGAGTTGAAACAACTCAAACAACTCACAACATTTTTTTCTGTTTTGCAGGAGAAGAAAGTCATACAGGTTTGGAACGACACAAAGGTGAGTACCCTAAATGATGACAGAATTTACATTTTGAGTGCACTATCCATTTAAATGCATAAGGTCATCACCAAACCCTAATAATCACCAAACAAGATTCAAATACAGATTGCATTTACCTTCATGCATGTGTGTGTGTGTGTGTGTGTGTGTGGTCAAGCAGATGCAGCTGTTGTGTGTGTCAGTAATTAGGTAATTAGTGCAGTGCTGAGTGGGGTCTGAACCCTTCCAGTCGATCTGCCTGTCAGCCTGTATTGAACTCTTTCAAACACCTCTCTGTTGCCCCCCTCCGACGGGCTGGTTAAGAGCTCCCTAATTTAATCACGAGCCTCATCAGTCCCCAGGAATGAATCAAACGTCTGTAAGCCCAACATGTCCACCGCTGTTTGACTGATTAATTCATATGACGCCAAACGGAATGTTCTGGCTTGTTTGTCATATTATTGCTGCCCAGAGCTCTGGCTCCCTCTGTTAATTGAACACTTTGTGGGCCTCCGGTTGGTTCCAGCCGACACCCTGCGAGCGCATGACTTCAAAAGCCTCTTTTCATGATGCTGGCAGCGTGAGTTTCTAATTATGACTGTAATAAAAGGTAACTGTGCTCTGGCTGGAAGCCGCTGCCAACTAGCCAAATCTGGCTATGGATGTCTCTCTTTCTCTCTCTCTCTCTCTCTCTCTCTCTCTCTCTCTCTCTCTTTCTCCAGCTTATGGCATCAGTGCCCCTCCTTGGCCAAGTGACACACAATAGGAAGATAATTAGGAGAAAGGAAAATCCGCCTTGTGCTGGTTTAGTGTATTTTTATAATTGTAAGATCATACAACTCATGACTTCCACAATAGCTGGCACAAGAGGGCTCCCAAAGGCCCCGTAAAACCTATTAGCCACTGTATAACAGTGTCTGCATGCTGCAAACACAGCGGCAGAGATGTCCTGCGATCCATAATTGTGTCCTTTAGGGAAGGGCTGGAGTACAGACGACACTGGCACAACAAACGTGACGCCATGCTAATAACCTCAAACTTGGCCCGATGCTCCTCACACTGATTACACTCTTAAAAATAAAAGTTTCTTTATTGGCATTGATGGTTCCACGTAGAAGCTGAAAATGTTCCATTCCACAAAAAATTCTTTATAGTGGAAAAGGGTTCTTTAGATGATTAAAGTGTTGTTCACACTAAGAAAACATTGTTATTTTTAGAACTGTTGACTGAAAGGTTCTTTGGGGAACCCAAAATGGTTGGCATCACTGCAAAAGCCCCCTTTTGGAACCTTTATTTTAAAGGGTGAGACTTAAGACGCGTTTCCACCAGGAACTTTCCCCAGGGAATATAGGGACATTGGAGTGGTACTCTGTGTGTTTCGACCGCAGGAACCAGGGTCTAAATGAAGTTCCGAAGTTTAAGAATTTCCCCCTCAGAAAGTCCCTGCTCATGATGTAGTACTTTTTCAAAGTACAGGAACTTCATTTTGATTGGTTGACTCCATGCAGCACTTTATTCAAAAGTCTGTTGCGGTGCATGCAGTAAGAGTTGTTTGCTATTCGAATCAACAATGGAGTTTAAAAAATACGACAGATGGACTGACAACAAGTTTCAGGCTTTATTAAGCTTATATGCGGAAGATGAAATCCAGCGGGAACTGGAAAGTCACACGCAGTCCTACGTCAAGAGAAATCAAGTCCCCCCAGGAATCGGGTCTTCTTTAGGACCCCGGCAGTAATGCCTAATCAAAAGTTGTTATCGTGATGTCTTGAGTAATTATTACCTATTTCACTATCGTATGATGTTTATTACATTAAGTGCACAAACAACATGCTTGAAATATAAAGTGAATGCTGATGTATTGCATAATAAAACAAACTGGAAACAGATATTGGAAGAAAAAAAACATACCTAATATAATATAAGATAAGCTAGCAGACTAATCGGGTAGATGTATGCTATGCCAGTACATAAGCTAACTAAAAAACAGTAAGAACGAGAAATGCTTGATTTCACAAGCCATAGCTTCAGTTATATACTGGTATATGAACCATGAAATTTAAAAGACATTAATGGTCATTATAATGCATTTTGAACTATAAATCATAACGTGATTTTGCAGGAATTATAATCAGGCACTAAAAATACATCCCATTAAAAGTTGAACCAATGGGATCACTCGGGGTCCTAAAGGAGACCCAATTCCTGAGGTGACCCAATTTCTCACCACACTGAACTAATCTTCAAGGTTCTTTAGACCGCAGTGGAAACGCAGACAACAACAGGTCTGGGGGGGAAAAGTTCCTGGGACAAATTGTTCCAGGTAATTTCAGAAAAAACGGCTTTAAATAAACTATTGAATAACATGATATTGCTGGTTACCAGGTATTTTAGAAGCTTTCATTCTGGTTTTCGCTGGTCAACAGCACTGTCCAAAAGTTTGAAAGAAAATATTTTTATTCAGCAGTAAACTGTTCTTTTGAATTTTATATTCATCAATGAATCTTGAAACAACAATGTATCATGGTTTCAACAAAAATATTAAACAGCACAACTATTTTCAAAATTGATTATGGTAAGAAATGTTTCTTGAGCAGCAAATTAGCATATTAAAATGATTTCTGAAGGATCATGTGACACTGAAGACTGGAGTAATGATGCTGAAAATTCAGCTTTGATCACAGGAATAAATTACATTTTACAATATATTCACATAGAAAACAGTTATTTGAAATTGTAATAATATTTCACAATATTACTGATTTTCTGTATTTTTGATCAAATAAATGCATCCTTAGTGAGTATAAGAGACTTCAAGAACTTTAAAAAAAAATCTTACTGACCCTAAACTTTTGAATGGTAGTGGATCCATAACCAGCCCATCTTGGAATTTAAAGAAATAGTTCATCCACACATGAAAATTCTGTTAATTTCATCATAATGTCTAAATCTGGCCGAATTATCCATTATTTGCCAGTATTGATGTAAGACCTGGAGCAATGCATCTTGGCAATGGCAACAGTGATAGAAATGTACATGTAGGCCTATGTAAATGCTATTTGTAAACCGACTTAAACTTTAAACTATTTCCTTATGCAAAGCTATTACTTGACAATTGAAGATTTGGAATATAGTAAGTCAAATGCAATGCTGTTATGATCATTTATTGTGCTTTGTTGTTCTTTTAGGAGCTTGCATCACCTCATTCGTGAGATGATTCATTGCTAAAGAGCAACAAAAACATTGTGTTCCACAGAAAAAGTGTCATTTTAAACACCATGAGGAGAGAATTTTCATTAGTAGGTGAACTATAGCTTTAAGTTGGTCATGTGAAGAAGAGAATTGGCATGTGCTTGTTAACAGTATTTTCTTGTCTTCAGCCTCGCTAGGCAAAGGTCATCTGGATACTTTGTTCTCAAACAAAACAGATAGGAAGTCGAGCACTCACAATCGGGTCAGAACGACAATCCCTTCTCCTCCACAAATAAAGCCGGAGAGCTTAAACCTGTTACTGTCAGCTTTTCACCTGGATCACAATCTCCCCGGCACTCCGTGTGCAAACCAATCGCCTTTATGTTCTTTTTTCCCACCGTCCCTCAGCTTACTGAGAGCTCCCTGTTAAAGTGGATGGCAAATGTAACCTATAGAGTTACCGGCGGCTAAGCCGGGCTGACGATCAGCACAATAGCGGCAGGTAATAACGGCACCAGCGCTAACCCCTGTCCTCTGGCTTCATTTCCGAACAGCGGCTGCCATTTCACAGCTGTTAAGTGCTGCCTCTCTCTTTGTTGTGATTAGGGGTAAATTAATAGATGCCTCCCGGTAATCAGCTTCCATTAGGGCTGTCACATCCTTGCTGTCAGGACGCCGGCTGCAGTGGACAGGGAACGTTCACCCTGTCACCGAGAGGCACATTAGCCGCGTCTTTAGTGCTGGAAAGGGGAAAAGTGGCAGTTAGTGTTGCAGCACGATGGCGGTCATTGTGGGAAATGCATATAGAGTGGTCTTCACTGGCGGGATTTAATTGACCCGATCATGTTTAGAATGCACTGTGAAATGTACAGGGGGTCGAATAGCCTAATCAATTTTCCCTCTCAAAGAACAATTCAGCATCAGGCCGTTTAGTGAGTCGAGCACCGGATGAGTGGAGGGCGATCACTGAGATAACACACACCTGAGACCACTGAGGTGATGGACTGACACGGCACAGTAAAATAAACACACTCACTCACTCACACACACACTCACACATGCACGCACGCACACACACTCACTCACTCACTCACTCACACACACACTCACACACACACTCACACACACTCACACACTCACTCACACATGCACACACGCACACACACTCACTCACACACACACACACACACATGTTCGTTTTTGTGAATTGTGGGGACATTTCATAGGCGTAATGGTTTGTATACTGTACAAACTGTATTTCCTATCCACCTACCCCTAAACCTAACCATCACAGGAAACTGTGCACATTTTTACTTTCTCACAAAAACTCATTCTGTATGATTTATAAGCCTTTTGAAAAGTGGGGACATGGAGTAATGTCCTCATAAGTCACCTCTTTTTGTAACACCTATGTCATACCCATATCATTATACACATTTGTGTCCTGATATGTCACAAAAACGCGGACACACAGACACACTCACGCACATGCACACACACATTCACTCACACACACACAGACAAACGCACACACACACACACACACACTCACACACACAATCATGCACGCACACACTCACACACGCACTCACTCACACACACACGCGCACACACTCTCTCTCACACACACTCGCTAACACACACACACACACAGACACACACACTCTCACACACACTCACATATACTCACACACACTCACTCACACACACACTCGCACACNACATACACACACACTCACTCACACACACACACACACAATCATGCACGCACACACTCACACACGCACTCACTCACACACACACGCGCACACACTCTCTCTCACACACACTCGCTAACACACACACACACACACACACACAGACACTCTCACACACACTCACATATACTCACACACACTCACTGACACACACACTCGCACACACTCTCTCTCTCACACACACTCACTAACACACACACACTCTCACACACACTCACATATAGTCACACACACTCTCTCACACACACACTCACATTTACACACACTCTCTCACACACACTCACTCACACACACACACACACTCATGCACGCACACACTCACACTCTCATGCACTTGCACACACACACACACACACACACAGGTTTGTTTTTGTGAATTGTGGGGACATTCCATAGGCGTAATGGTTTTTATACAGTACAAACTGTATTTCCTATCCACCTACCCCTAAACCTAACCATCACAGGAAACTGTGCACACTTTTACTTTCTCACAAAAACTCATTCTGTATGATTTATAAGCCTTTTGAAAAATGGGGACATGGGTAAAGTCCTCATAAGTCACCCTCTTCTTGTAATACCTATGTCATACCCATGTCATTATACACATTTGTGTCCTGATATGTCACAAAAACACGCACACACACACACTATATTACTGAATTATAAGCAGTAGAGTTTCATTGTATAATGCTACCTGATGTGAGTGTTTTTTATGTCAGTGTTTTATGATGGATAAAGTGTGTTTGTTGACTGAAAACATTTGCTAGTGTTATGTAATAATGAGATGATTTGAGACATGAAGTGTTTTGTTAGTTTTAGAGCATTTTGAATGAAAAGTTGGAAAGATGAAAGATGGTTAAGAGAACCGTGTGAAGAGTTTTGACCTTGAGAAATGTGTCCTATCGATTTTAAAAACTGTAAAACACTAAATACTGAAGATCAGATCTATAGAAACAGCAGTCGTGTTTTAGAGCGTTTGACCACTTCCACCTGTTGAAAACACAGGAAATGAGAACATGAATGAGTGGGAAAGGCTTTTCATGCAAAGTCTCTGTTCCAGGAGTTTAAACCTGTAGAGATGCTAAAGTGTGGGTTGGCCGGCGTAATCTAATTTGGGTGTCCGGAGCAGCCAAAAAAATGACACAGTTGTTCACAGCTGGCAGAATACACATGAAACGAGCCATTTCTGGGGAACGCACAGCAGAGCTCACAGATAATCCATTTCTTTTCCCATTCAGAGACCACCATTAACTATTTGAAATGTTGAGAAAATCATTATTGACTATATATTGAGATTTACACTTAGAATTTTGAGATGAAACAAATAATTTGCGCATGTTTATTCGTTTACTTTCTACACTGTTTGGATTCACTACTTTTTTCTTTTCTTTTCAGAATAACACAGCACACCTCTGAGAACCATGTAATGAACTGCATTAAATCCATGCGTCAATATTTATGGAAATACAGACAACGTTATTCAAAAAAATATGGGCTGACACAGTGCGTCTGTTTGCATTATGGGTAATTACAGAAGGATTGGATGTTCTGCTGAGGCCGAGCTTTAGCAGGTATGCCGATATAAGGGATTGACTTTGCCGTTCCTCATTACGGCCACATATGGGAAACCCAGCTGGGATCTGAATTGGTGAGAGGGAGAGAGAGAATCGATTTCATTTGCAGGATTATTGAAGCCACTGAGATGCGGCGTGTATGAAACATAAAGTCTCATTTTCGAGTCCTCCGCAGAGGCAGGAGAATGAAAACGTATGGCTGTTAGGGAGTTATTTTCATGCCGTGGAACAATAAGGAAATTGTGAAGTTTACTAACTTCGGGTGAAGTGGCCGACTTGTCTGTCTTGGATGGTAATTGTGTTCTATCAAGAGGCAACTGGTTTATCTGAGCTGCATAACACGCTTGAGATGAGAATGTGTTATAGATGGGTCTCAAATTAAACTGACTTAAATTTGAAAGATAAATATTTGTTTTGAGACTTCAGACGAGGATTCCCTTACTGAAACTTTATCCCAACTAAAAAAGGTCTCACTTTATACTCACTTTATATCAGAAACATCAAGGGTTAACATGGTTCAGTTATGGGGTATGAAATTACTTTTATTCACCAAGGATGCATTAAATTAAACAAAAGTGACAGTAAAAACATGTTTAATGTTGCAAAAGATTTCTGTTTCAAATAAATGCTCTTCTTTTGAACCTAAAGAATCCTAAAAAAAACAATTTCCACAAAAATATGAAGCAGCACAACTGTTTTCAACATTGATAATCATGTTAGCAGAAAATCATCATATTAGAATGATTTCTGAAGGATCATGTGACACTGAAGACTGGAGTAATGATGCTGAGAATTCAGCTTTTAATTACTTTTAAAAACATATAAAAAAGTATTTTTGATCAAATAATGAAGCCTTGGTGAGCATAAGAGGCTTTCAAAACCATTTTTTAAAATCTTACCAATACTTTGAGCTGTAGAGTATATATGTCACAGATCCCTTGTTCCTTGGACTCCAATTCCCATGATCCTCCTGTCTCCACACCTGCACTCACTTTCCTCGTCATCTCCCCATCATCACCGATCATCATCACCTGGACTTCCTCGTCAGCACTCCCTATATATATGGACTCACTCCCTTCACTCCTTGTCTGTTCTTATAGGTTATACCTAGTGTTTGGATGTTGTTTCTCCTCGTGTTTCCAATAAAACCCATCATTTGTGGAAAGTCCGTGAACGCTTCATCTGTACAACAGCCAACCGTAACANGCTTTTAATTACTTTTAAAAACATATAAAAAAGTATTTTTGATCAAATAATGAAGCCTTGGTGAGCATAAGAGGCTTTCAAAACCATTTTTAAAAATCTTACCAATACTTTGAGCTGTAGAGTATATATATATATATATAATAAATTTTAGATGCATTTAAATCACAAAAAAATATTATATTGTTGTAGATTTTTTTACCAATGCCCTATTTGGAGTATGAAATGAACAATTGACATCATGCTCATGATAGTCACACATATACTAAAGAAACAGGAACTGATGTTATAAATCTAAAATTTATTTTTGTTTGGAAGCTGTTAAAATTACATTGACGTGAGAAACAGGGAGAACAAGCATTTTCCCATGATGTTTTAAATCTAACAGCTGGATCTTTCGGGTTTTCTACTTTCTTCATCTGTGGCTCCAGTGCCAACATGTTGTGTTTTCCCATGTCCGCCGTTTCTGCCATAAAAGCCTGATCCAAAGCTATAAGAGAGAGGGGAAGTTTTGCTGTAGGTTTATGTCACCATACAGACCCAGCTGGGGCAGGAAATGATGTCACAGAGGGGCAGCTGAGAGCATTAGTGAGTGTGATGAGAATGGCACGGTGATGTAAGAAGTGGGCGGCCACATGGATCTTTCTGGAACGCCGCCCGTTCCCAATGAGCTCCCGTGGCCCGAATCACAGGCATGTTATTGCACATTCTTTTGTGAGTGTGTGTGTGTGTCTGGTCAG
>RJVU01079719.1:122985-140485 GCA_003731715.1 Anabarilius grahami
GTACTAATTATTAGTGCTAAATCAAGCATCACTGTTATTATTTCTCAAAATTAGCATGTTGCTTGTTGCATCATGTATTAATAATACATGATGTAACAAGCAACATGCTAATTTTGTGAAATAATATGCACAACTGTTCAGTTTGGGGTCAGTTTTTGAAAGAAATGAATACTTTTATTCATTAATGATGCATTCAATTGATCAAAAGTTGGTCAAAAGTTACAAAATACAAAAGTTTCAAATGCTGTTCTTGAACTTAAAGATCAAAGAATTTAAAACAGTAATAATATTTCACAATTTTACTCTATATTTGATTAAATAAATGCAGCCTTGGTGAGCAGAAGAGACTTCTTTCAAAAACATTAAACAATCTTACCAACCCTAAACTTTTGAACAGTAGACTAAATGATAAAAAGAGGGTTTTTTTCTCTCCTAAATATAACAAAAGCGATATATATATAAATACATATAATTGAGAGCCAATATGCATCTATAAACCACCCAGAACACCCTTGCATAGGCAAACACTTCCGCATTGAATTCAGACAATAAAGATCTATTGGTTTAGCAATTATAAAAATGGCTAAATGCACTTAATAATAAAGCAAATGACTGAATTCCAAGATATTGGATTCCTATTGTGGGATAAAGACAGAGAGAGACAGAGAGCTCTTGCTGTAGGATTCAAAGGGGCCAGTGTTTTGATATGGGCTCGTCGAGGGTCTGTACTGCGGGGGAAGGGGGCCTCTGTCTGGGAGAATCACTACGGCACCGTTATGGAGCTTAAGTCTCGATCCACTCTAATAAAAAAGACTCAAAACAAACAGGCCCTAAATTGGCGTGGTCCTGGGAGCTACCTGCAGGCCTTCAGCGGTGCTTATTTAATAAGAGACACTGCCGAAGGCGATACCCTGAGGAACAGCACTGGTGAGGGCCGTTCTGTCCGGGCAGGATTGACATATTGAATGATTCATCTCATTAGGTCAAAAATATATGTACGGTATATTGTGGCCCAAAAGGTATTTTGGCATTTAAGTCAAACTTAAAACTGATTTTCATTGTATTAGATAAAAAAATATAAAATCAAATGCCTTTTTATGGAATATTTCAGTATTTATCATAATTGATTTATCTTTTTTTTTTTTCACGTGCACTCATAATCTTTAATCAAAATTCAATTCAATTCAATTCACATTTATTTATTAAAATAACTTCCCCTCCCTCTTGCAGCATCTCTTCTCTGATGATGTGTTTACTGGCGTGAGGGCGGGGCAACCTGTCACTCACATGAGATCGACCAATAACAAACCACAACCATCCAATCAATTCCCCAAGGACAAAATCAAGTAGCGCCCTACATTTGTTCTCATTCGAGAAGCTGTTTCACTCAGATATACATCACAATAGGGAAGAAAAGACAATTACAACTTCCATTTCATGCTGACTTAAAAAAACAAAAAAAAGTTTGAAATGATTAAAAAAGACAGAGAAAAACACTTTATTTGATATTTTGCTAATGCAATAAGATTCATAATTTTTAGGAGCAGCTTAAATCGGTGTTATTTTAGTATTATTTATATACTATTATAGTTTTTATCAATGTTTTGAATTAGCTTTCTTTTTTTTAAATATTACTTTTTTTGGTTTAAATTATTTATATTTCAGTTTTAGTTATAGGGTACGTTTGGACAAAACGATGTACTAAAATGGAAAAGTTTTTTCCTTTGTGTTTTTTGTATACAGACGACAACGTTGTGAACACGGATCTGCGAAAATGACTAAAAATGCTGTATTCTGCTGCCAGGCCAGTAGTTGGCAGTGTCACTTTGTAAAGAAACCCACGTAATACGCATGTGCATGATGTCACGGTTTTGACAAATGCGCATTTTTGTAGTTTACATGGAGACGATAACAATATCATTTTCAACACGTAATTTGCATGAGCATGACATCACGGTTTTCACAAATTTGTAAAAGAACATCCAAAACGCAAAAAAAGTTTTCCATTTTTAGTTGAAAAGGAAAAGTTTTTCTTTCGCGTTTTTCACATACAGACGACAACATTGTCAGAACGATCCCCGATCACACAGTTCAGAGAAAACGACTAAAAACGTATTATGTATGTGTTCTGCTGCCAGGCCAGTAGATGGCGAT
Organism: Anabarilius grahami; assembly: GCA_003731715.1. Classification (NCBI taxonomy): domain Eukaryota; kingdom Metazoa; phylum Chordata; class Actinopteri; order Cypriniformes; family Xenocyprididae; genus Anabarilius; species Anabarilius grahami. Next base: position 125,140 of record RJVU01079719.1, read on the forward strand.
GTCACTTTGTAAAGAAACACTACACGCCTATTCAATAGACTGAACTTGTAATACACATGTGCATGACATCACTGTTTTCACAAATTTGTGTTTTTGTAGTTTACATGGAGGCGGTATCATTTTCAAAAACTTGTACTTTGAAACCTGTTTTCAAAAGTTTGCGTTTTCAGGCCCCCGAAACGCTGTTGTCGTGTAAATGAACGGCCAAAACGCATAGCCTAAAAAAGTTTTCTGTTTTATAAACTTATAAACTTATTTATGAGGCAACATTTTAATTTCATTTAGTTTGATTTTCATCTGATACTTATATTTTATTGTATTTCAACTTTATTTTAATTAACAAAAAATGTGTAAATAGTTTTATATAGCCAATATATTGTTTAGTTCAAACACATTTTGGGGCCACTATGTTCAGAAGCAGCTCAGTTTGTCTATGCTTACCAGGTTTAATCTCCTCTGTTCATTCACTTCTCTGTCGACAGATAGACAGAAACACGGAAAGAAAGAGAGAGGGCAACTTAAAAGACTTGTGTTTTCCCACTATGTAAAACAGAATGAAAAGTAACATTTGTTTTGCCGCCTGTTCGATTCCCCCCGTAATGCGCACAATCAAGGCCACAGAGGAGGCTAAATGCATTATACATCACCGAGTGGCACCACGCACTTGGCCGTGATCCTGCCGCTGTTGTCACTTTAGGTTATTTGAAGAGGAAAGTGCTTTAGCCAAAGACTGTAGCGCTTTTCTCTCTCCTTTGCATATGAAGTGGAGGCAGGCTAGAGAGAAGCCAAGCTTAAACTGCTACCCTACTGAGAGAAAGAGAGATGCTTTGAGCTCTTCTAGAACTTTGCTTTCACACACCAGGGTGTCAATAGACTTACAACACGCAGCAAAATGCTGGCGAGATCATTGTGCAATACGTGTGACAAGCGTGTCTAACTGAGAAGTTTCATTATAGCTAAATAGAGCACGTCTGAGGTGCTGCAATGGGTTTTGTCAATAATTCTTCCAATATTATCAAATAAATACTGATATTGATTTATTTTAAATATTTAAAATATTGATTTATTTATGCTTTTACAGTAGGGTTTTTCAAATGGTTATGCTATCAATAAAAAGTTTAGTCTAAATAAAATGGACTATATTTGTGGGTGCTGTGTACTTTTATGTTACAGTATCACATTAGCGTCATGTTAAAATCAAATCGTATTTTTAATTGAAGTGATAGCCAAGTTTAGTGATATCACAAATATAATCTAAAAAAGTCTTACCCATTTAATTATCTCTTACCTATGTGGTAAGTTTTAAATTTGACATTTTGTAATAGTGCCACCTGCAGGTCAATCAATGAATCTCACCCTAATTTTATCTTTAGTCACTATTAATGTTACTTATTGGCGTACTTGCAGTTAGGGTTTTGATTTGAGACTCTTTCAATTAATATATTTTAAAATTGTCTTAAAAGTGTTGAAAATTCACTGTGTAGTCCCTTAATATTTGTTGTTTTGCATTCTTCACTGTATTCCTGTAGCAAAGCTATAGTTCTTTGACATCAAGAGTTGTTAAACTTCAGAAATGTTAAATCAAAAACAGAGATCCACACAAGTTTGTACTAAAAAAAAGCAAGTTCAACCCTTCTTTAGCACATTCTGTTTTCTTCAAGGCGAAAAATGTGAGTTTTATTCCATTTCTGAGCCAGTGAGTCCCACACAAACAATCTCTGACATGGATGTACCATTGATTTCACATTCACCCGTCCAAACTTAAAGAGACGACGGGATTGTGTGTGAATCCTCAAACCTGTGTGCAACCCAGACTCTGTCAAGCTGACACCAGCTCCTCTCTCTGTAAACTGCCGAGATTATTCACTCAACAGGATCTTTCCCCTTTCATCCGCTGAACCGCAGGCCAATCCGTGTGCTGACAGCCCTGCGATAGTATACAGATGGAAATAAGGAGAAAGAGTGGCTCTGTTTGTTAAACATGCCGCTGATAGATGGTTGGTCTTCATCGCTCCCTGACATAATTCACCTGACCAGCAGGTCAACCGTGTAAAAACCCAAACATATGACATATAAGAAAGCATTTAGAAAGCACAGTTTAACTTTAGTTAGTGTGTAATGTTGCTGTTTGAGCATAAACAACATCTGCAAAGTTACGACACTCAAAGTTCAATGCAAAGGGAGATATTTTCTTTTAAAGAATTCACTGTTTAAGGACTACAACAAACGGCTAGTATGGACTACAACAAGCTTCTTCCCGGTTGGTGACATCACAAACCCCAAAATTTACATAAACCCTGCCTCTGGGAACATGCAACAAAGGGGGCGGGGCCATGTTGGGCTGCTTTAGAGAAGAGGAAGAGTTGTTGTAGTAGAGTGTTGTTGTCATGCCGTTATTTTACACCGGACTGCTTCACAAACGAGGGTCAATTCAACGCTGGATTTGCACAACAGATGAACATGACGGCACATGCTAGTGGATGAGTTGAATCAACTCCACAGCAACTACATAAATTTATCCACTAACCATTCAGAAACGTCTAAAAGTTGTGACTTCTTCCTGAGTCTCTCCATCAGTGTCGACTCCGGTTTGAACAATGTAAGGCTGAACACCGTTACTGACAATCCTCATTTTGGCTGCGTGAGATTCTCCAGCTTTGTTGTTGTTGAGCAATGGAAGCGCAAGCTGTTAAAGCTCCGCCCTCTTCTGGAAAGGGGGCCGGGAGCAGCAGCTCATTTGCATTTAAAGGGACACACACAAAAAGGGCGTGTTTTTGCTCACACCCAAATAGGGGGAAATTTGACAAGCTATAATAAATGATCTGTGGGAGATTTTGAGCTGAAATTTCACAGACGCATTCTGGAGACACCAGAGACTTATATTACATCTTGTGAAAGTGGCATTATAGGTACCCTTTAAGGATCTGATAAGATCTTGTAAGCTTCGGTTACACTTTATTTTGATGATCCACTAACTATAAGTAACTTCGCAACTAGTAGACAGTTAAATACAGTAAAAATACAGTAAAAACAGTAATATTGTGAAATATTATTACGATATAAAATAACTGTTTTCTACTTGAATATACTTTAAAATATAATTTATTCCTGTGATCAAAGCTGAATTTTCAGCATCATTACTCCAGTCTTCAGTGTCACATGATCCTTCAGAAATCATTCTAATATGATGATTTGAAGAAACATTTCTTATTATTATCAATCTTGAAAACAGCTGTGCTGCTTCATATTTTTGTGAAAGTCATGATATCTTTTTCATGATTTTTTCATAGTTTTTCAATGAAAAAAGAACAGCATTTATTTTTTAAACTTTTAATGCATCCTTGATAAATAAAACTATTCATTTCAAAATCTTCATGACCCCAACCTTTTTAAAGTTAGTGTTTGTCATTGATACATAGTATTTTTTTTGTAAATGAAGGTAAAGAAAGAGTTTTGATATCTGTCCACTCTTTACCATATAAGTTCCCTGCTTTCTGCCTTATCGGACCTTTTCTTTTTTCAGAGTAAATGATGTCCTCCTCTTAAAAAGGAGGGTGGAGAAGAGGGCTGGTCTGGCCTGATTCATGTCGTACACACTAGCAGGCTATTATGCATGGAAAATTGATTGCTGAAGCGCCAAGGCCGGTGTTGGATCTTGATGGCGCCGCTGAAATGTCACCTTACTGATGTTACAGTGCGGGAGATATTAAAGAGAGCGAGATTCAAAGGCTTCCATTTGTTTCTGATCCACTCCCACTGTGTGCTTGAGGAGGACACTGATCATCTGAGTTTATTTTTTTTAGTTCTGATGGTTGGGCTCTTATCTGCTCGAGACAGTGAGGCAGCTTCTGTCACCGCATTGAAAATTTCCAATCGGCGACGTGTATCGTCCATGTCTTTAAAGTGGAAATCCAAATATAGAGTAGTTTTCTTTCTTCTTTTCTACTTTTTGAAGACGTAATTAAGATATCAGGAATATTGTGTGTGCATATGTATGTGATCGAGGGAATATTTAATACCCCAGGCCTAAAGTTAACTTTTACCCCTGAAGCATTAATTATAGACCTACATACATTACAACTGAGTTAAAAGCATTTGGATTAGAATTAGAGGATGATAGTTGAGGATTTTATAAAACATACTGTTTAATTAAATGTTTACCGTGGTGATAATATGGTGCAATATATACATATATAGAGCATCATAGAGCATTGAATTTAAATGAACATTTTTACCTAACAAAAAAAGTACTTTGGTGTACCATAGTACATTAATCATATCACATGGTGATTACCATATTTATACCATGACTTTTACATTACAAGAAAACCATGGTAATAATATTAATATATATATTATACACATACATATACATACATGGTAATAATAATATAATATTAATATTTATATAACTCATTTCTATATATAACTCAATTCTAAAAAAATAATTCAATATTAAAAATATTCATTAAAATGCTGTTTTTATTTAAGAACATACAGCTCTGGAATATAACTTCTGATCACAAAATGAAATGTAGTTAATTAATGAAATATATGAAATTAATTAACCATGTTAATTAATTTGGTTTATCAACAAAAATTCATCTTTGTCATAATTACAGCAGAAATACTGGAAATATTTTAGCGTATAGGGGCCTTTGAGTCAATAAAAGAGGAGAACCATTGATCTAGTGGTTGTGTTATCGAAGTAAAGGTTTAGTAGTCCTATTTTTACATGTTCCGTTTATTTGTACTTGACTGTACTTAAACCACAATAGTGGTTATATTTTAATATAAGCAAGTGGATGAAACTACGATCTCTCCGCCATATAATCAGCTGTGAATGAACATGTAAATGTAGCCAAGTAATAACAGAATGATTTCTGCCCATCCTCTCTCTCACCCCATCAGATCAACATTAGCGTGACTGAAAGAAAACGGCAACAGATTTTAGTCCGAAAGAAATGCCATGTTGAGGGCGGCCGCTGATACACACCATATGTGTTTAAGTTGGGAGTTTTACAGCAAATTATATTAGTCTTAGCACAACATAGAGCAAGAGGAGCCAGCGCGTTACATGGCTGAAGACAGCTACCGTGTGATGGGCGTCTGTGTGTGGGAGGGTGATGTCATGATCTGTCATGCACTTCGTTTCAAGACAATGGGGGCGGCAGCTGCTCGCCTCACCTGCCACATCCCGTACACAGCTGTCTCCAACAGCCATCCAGAAGCACATCAAAGTCAGCCGTCTTTATTTTTGACCTTATGCCACTTTTATTGTTTAGAAAGTGGATTAGTGGCAGGGAATTCTGGATTGGAAAGCAACACGCACCAGACTCGAACCTGCATCACCCACATGAGCACCACAGCACAACATGACAGAACTTAAACGGCGCAGGCCTTTTGGTATAATTGTAAGAACGTCCCCATTCAGGTCGTGGTTCACGTATCTTTTTGCTTTCAATCTCAATCATCACTGAATTGCACTGCATTGTATGTTTGGCCCCCCACAATATAAACTACAGACCCCAAAACAGCTTTGACATCTCTGGAAAACATGCTAATTGTATTTTTTAGAAGAATTAATAAACATGCACGTCTTGTGTAACAGAGTTTTCAAAATGCCTGTACACATTTTTACCCAATCGGTGATGTCTGGGGGCATTTTGACCCTACAAAACATTGCTGAAATTTACACATAACAAGAGATTTAAAAGGAACAATATGTAATTCTTTGCCACTAGAGGTCGCCTATTCAAAACATAGGTGTAGCTTGATGACACCGAGATTGAGCGCGGAATCATGGGAGATGTCGTCTTCACGTCTACAGCTGGTGGAAAAGAATCGGGATGGGACTCGGGCAGAAATCATGCTCATGGATGAGATTATTGACGTAACTGTATGAAGCAGAGCAGGACGAGGAAGCTGGAGCGATTGCTAATGAGAGAAGAGCGCAACACACGCCTCGAAAGCAGCAAGACTTTTATTATGCCTCAGATGCTGCTTTCGCTTCTTCTGGTCAAGTGGGGTAACGCAGCACTGTTTATCATACTAGATACATTTAAGTGTGTTGATGTTATAACGTTACTCAGTGCGTTCGCTCGGCGGCTGCTATGAGACACTTGTTGCACGCTGCAGTAAGCTAGATCGATATTAGAATATCATATTAATAAAACTGGATGGCTTGTTAAATGACATGCAATTGATTTTAAACATATTGTCTGACAGAGAGAATGCTGCATTACTGAGGCATGATAAATACATGGTACTCACATAAAATCAAGAAAACGAGATTAAAAAAATAAGACAAAACGTGTTTATCTGAGATAAAATTCTATATTAATAAATTTCACTTATAAAATTATTTTATTTACAAGTGTCATGTTTGTGATTTTCTTTTGTCGTGTAGCCTAGAACCGCTTCGGATCATGAAGTCGAAACAGACGAATGATTTTATGACCCCGCTTATTTTTGTCAAGTTGCAGAGATTTTCAAGACAGTATTTTCCTCATCTTTGTGATGTTGAACTACGATCTACGGAGAAACGGTGCTTTAACGGGAGCAACACACGAAAGCGTGGACGCTTCATGTTTAGGCTAATTCTGTCATGTGACGCGGCATTTAGATTTTATGCGCTAAAAATAAACGGAAAAAGATTGTGTCGACGTTGGAGAAATTTTATCGACAAACGGCATTTCCTTCAGCTATATCGCTAAACCTTTTAAAGCGCTTAACCTTTAAATCCTTGGATGGAAACCTGGCTAATGATTAGTTTCTGTCTATAAATATATCCAAACAGTTGTTCCCTTGTTAATAAAACACAAATATATTAAAGCATCTTTGGTGTTTCCATGGTTTCAACAAAATAAAATTGAGGGTAACGTGGGTATGATGTCATTGATACGCGACGCACGGACATGGCCCGTTTCCTGGTTAAAATTGCTTATTTCTCTGGAAACATTCTTGGAAATATCTGGGATAATGTAAGTACACAACTCAACAAAATATATAACACTGTTCTAGTGGCTTTTGGATATTTTAATCCATATTGTACCTTTAAATATTATCTTACTAAGACATATTATTGGGAGATATAGAGTGACGAAATGATATTTATATGCGTTTTATGTAAGTAGTCTGTTATACTGTTATAAAGATCTCATTGATTTACATAAGCTATCAGAATTTCATCTTATTTATTGGCCATATAAATATCAGCAACTGCACCAAAATGCATATTTTTGCTCAGTTTGGGCCTCTGAATAAAATTAAGGTGTTTTTTCCATCCACATTCTCACTATATCATACTATAAGAGCCATAAAATCCTGATGTATCAAATATGGTACTCAACAATGCTCTAGAACTAAGTCTGATGCATGTTTTAGCAAACACAACTAATTGATGTGATTAGAAAAGCTCAGATAATTAGTCTTTGAGGAATTTGCTGAGAAATGTTTGAGTTTGTATTATGATCTCATATATCTGAGCACTTTTTGAGACTCCAGAGGTGACGTGAGATTTGTAAAGTGTTCTTTCGCAAGAGAAAAACCTGAGAAGCAGGAAACTGAAGCCAAATTCTCAATTTTTACTCTTTTATTTAATTTCACGATTAAGATATTAAAGAGATCTCATTTGCATTGCACTCTTCTGTGAATTTTTCAATAAAACTTTACTAAGGATTCTATTTATAAAGTGACAAATCACAGAAATATTCCTGGCGACTTGTAGATATGTACTCTTGTGCAATTAGTGACATGTTCTCCCTGTAGCTGTGGATTATCCCACTCTCTCTTGCCCCTAAAAATCAATAGAAAATCATTAAACAGTTAAATAGGTGCTCAAGCAAAAGCCCTGGCATACTCTACACCTCAAGCTGACTGAACCGGAGGGGCCACGTTTCTGAAGATAAGCCGAGAGGATCGGCCCAGCTGGTGGGCACCAGCGTCAGCCGCACTACACTCTAATAATCCCCCCGTATTTGTTACACCCACCTCAGAGCGCTGGCCCCCATAGGGCCCTGCTTCAGGTCTGCATGTCATCAGCATGCTGTGTTTGAAGATAGGCCCTGTGTGTTATTATGATCTAATGAAAGCAAAAGGAGAGTGGAACCTTCAAATCCCACCGGGAGTATTACAGTCTACAGGCCGCGCACGTATCTCTGTGCACCCGCATGGCCTGGAAGCAGCACATGCATTTGAAATCATGTCGTGTGTGTGTGTTAGAATGGCATATTAACATATGCACAAGACGGACGGACAAGTGCGATACCATGTTTTAATGCAATGCACTTTATCTGAGCTGATTTTGACTGCTTTAAAGGAAAATGGACTCAAAGCTCTTAACAGTAAATGGTAATGAATGACACAATGCCATTTAAATTATTGTGAGCAACTACAGGTGCTTTTAGACTGACACCATCTGGATGGTACATTATGATCATTTACTGCAAATTAAATCAGCAGGTTCCACACTGTCACATGGTAGATATGACAGAAATGATAATATATAGCAGTGTTCGTAAATCAATCATCACACTCTAAAAAATGCTGGGTTAAAAAAACCCAAGCTGGGTAAAATATGGACAAACCCAGCAGGTTGGGTTAAAAGGCACCTATTATGCCCTCTTTCACATGATGTAATATAAGTCTCTGGTCTGGTCAAGTTTCAGCTTATAATACCCCACAAATTTGCCCCTATTTGGGGGTGAGCAAAAACACGCCTTTTACTATATTACTATATTGCTGGCTAAAAAAATAAATCCAAAATTGGTTGAAAAAAATGGCTGGGTGAAAACAACCCAATCCCTGGTTTTGTCCATATTTAACCCAGCAGTTTTTAGAGTGCATAATAAAAAAATCGATTAAATACCCTCAAGAATGATGTAATATTTGTGCTTAAAAAAAGTTACATGATTATGTTACAAAACCACGTTTTATTGTCTGGTGTCTGTGCAGACATCAACATCCTTAAATGAAAAGCCTACACTCTAAAAAATGCTGGGTTGAAAGCAACCCAAGTTGGGTTAAATATGGACAAACCCAGTGATTGAGTTGTTTTGACCCAACCTGCTAGGTAGTTTTATTTAACTCAGCTTTTAATTAAAAATTACTATATATATTGCTCGCTTAAAATGAACCTAAAATAGGTTGGAAATTAAAAATAAGACATATAATTACTAGAGGCAACAGTAATAATCAAAAGGTGAACATTTATTAATAAGCAATTTAATAAATGTTTATTATTTAATCATTATTTATTAAACATTAATAAATGTTCATTTATAAAAAATATTAATAAATGTTAATTTTCAACATATTTTGGGTTAATTTTAAGCAAGCAATATAGTCATTTTTAAACAATAATTGGGTTAAATAAAACTACCCATCACTATGGGCAAACATTTAACCCAACCGCTGGGTTTGACCATTTTCAACTCAACTTGGGTTATTTTTAACCCAGCATTTTTAGAGTGTATAGGATTAATATTGTTTAATATTCTAAGTATTAAACTTTGGTGTGTATATCCTAAAGCATGTTATGAATATGAATGATTCCTCAAATAGAACCTTTTTGTGTCAAATAAACCCTGAGAGTGGGCTAATTTGACCTGGGCTACTAAGTAACCACCCTAGCAACCATTTGTCCATAGAAATGCCCTGGTAACCACCCAGTACACACAATCATTATGTCTGCAATCAGTAAATAAGAAAATGTAAATATGTACTTATGATTGGGCTATTTTGCACCTTGCACCACCTAGCAACCTTCCAGCAACAATTTAGAATGTGCATAGAAATGCCTTGGTATACAGTAAAAAACATTGGGTTGTGTTGGGTTATTTACCAAAAATGTTGGGTCATTTTTAACCCAATGTTGGGAAGGTGCTGTACTAACCTATAGTTGGACTATTTTTAACCCAACATTTTTAAGTGAGTTATGGCAGTAATGAGAAAATATGTTCAGAAAATGTAAATATGCACATATAAGTGGGCTATTTTGACCTGGGCAAGTAAGTAACCCCCTAGCAACCATCCAGAACACCCTAGCAACCATTTTTAATATGCATAGAAATGCCCTGTAACTACCCAGTATACCCAAGCATTATGGCGGCAATGAGAAAATACGTTAAGAAAATCTGGTGTGCTATTGTGATGTGCATGGAAATGCCCAAGCATTATGATTGCAATGAGTAAAAATGTCATATGAGTGAGCTATTTTGACCTGTAAATGTGAAAATGTAAACATGTACTTATGATGTGCATTTGAAAAGTTATGAACACTTGTGCACTTTAGCAGCCTGAGAATCTGAATCTGTTCTTGTAAAGCAAACATTGTGGAGATTTCTCCGCTATCTGATGCGGATGTCACAACAGGTCTGTCTCCCAAAGAAGCACGGCCTTCTTGTGCATGCTCACCCCTCTGGAAAAAAAAAAAAAAAAGCAAAAAAGAAAGTGTTTATTTTCATGTTTACACCGTTTCATATTCACAGGGCTGGTAACAGGATTACTCAGTGACAAACAAGAATTTGTGGAATTCCCTGACTTCTTGCATCTGTTGGTTGCCTTCTTTAAAGGAAGAAAAATCCTCAGTATTAAAGAATCCCCAGTGGTAACATTCCAGAAGCCCCTCAGGTTTGAGAGGAAACCTCTGTGCAGCGTTAGATAAAGCTGCAGTCTGCAGAGGGTCTGGCAGCGGCGCGGCTGCATGCGGTGGAGGGTGGCAGATAATAAAGCATGTTACTTTAATTGCACTAAGAGCCCTTGTGCTCCTGTATTAGTCAGACGATCACATGACAGATGAGTATGAACATATCAGATCGCTAAATCAGAAAGAAATAAGAAATGTCAGAACGAAAGAGAGGTATTTGCTGTGAAAAACCCAGATGAAAGGCCCAGTACACTTGTTCTCATCCCTTGTTATTAATTTGTTCTGCAGTAAATCTGCTTTGCATTACTCCTCTTAAGCTCTGTGTTTGTGGGACATGACTCTGGGAGGCCTCAGAGAGTGCCAGCGACACACCGTTTTGAGCTTCCTTCACTTCTTCCTGAAGTCCACACGCGGTTAACTGGAAACAGACTGTACGTGGAAGTTTCAATCTGCTCACATTTCCTTTTCGCTCCATGACTGAAGCTCAGTTGAAAAGTTGCGTCTTTGCAGCCTGATGACATGCTTGTTGAGTTGTAAATCAGAGAAGAGAAAAGCAGAGCTGTTTAAATAGATTACTGCTGTTAAACTCAACATGAAACTGACTCTGTTTACTTCCTTAATGCATGTTCTTGGAGTTACTGTGCATGATTCATGTGTGCATGTTATGCCAAAGAAAAACTTTAAGTCTGAAGCGACTTTCCTTTTCTGCTGACATTACCGAGGCCTCTTTTTTTCGGTCTCTGTCCGGGCAATTTTATATTTCGTTCTCTCTTTTCCATTTTCTGACCAACACAGAATGCTTTTTAGCATTAGTGCCACCAAATGAAGAGCAAAGTATGCAGATTAGGTGTTTAATTCGTGCTATATATATTTTATCATTTTGCTGCTGCCACAGAGACTGATGGGAAATGTAGTTTTGTTGCACAAGGCTGCTCTCTAAAAAATGGGTTGAATGGGTTGAAAATGGACAAACCCAGTGATTGGGTTGTTTTAACCCAGCGGTTGGGTTAAATATTTGTGCTAGGCAGTTTTATTTAACTTAACTATTGTTTAAAAATAACTAACCCAAAATAGGTTGGAAATTAAAACTCAGACACATAATTACTAGAGGCAACAATAATAATCAAAAGGTGAATTTTTTTTTAATAAGCAATATAAATGTTTATTGTTATTCATTAAACTTATTAATGTTCATTTATTAAACATATTAATAAATGTTAATTTACAACATATTTTGGGATCATTTTAAGCAAGCAATACAGTCATTTTAAACAATATTTGAGTTATATAAAACTATCCAGCAGGTTGGGCAAACATTTAACCCAACTGCTGGGTTAAAACAACCCAATTGCTGGGTTTGCCCATTTTCAACCCAACTTGGGTTGTTTTTAACCCAGTGTATTTTAGAGTGTGTCATATCATATTGCAAATATAATCTCTCTGACATGACTTGAATTTGAATTTGAAAACTTTCTGTCCAATAGTTATTGAAGCATAAACACACACACTCTAAAAAACCCAAATTGGGTTTAAAAACAACTCAATTTGGGTTGAAAATGGAAGCCAGCGATTGGGTTGTTTCAACCCAGTGGTTGGGTTAAATGTTTGACAGTACTTTTTAAACAATATTTGAGTTAAATAAAACTACCCAGCTGGTTGGGCAAACATTTAACCCAACCGTTGAGTTAAAACAACCCAATTTGCTGGGTTTGTCCATGGGTTGTTTTTAACCCAGCATTTTTAGAGTATACACTTTTTTTTTAATTAAATTTTTAACCCAACGGTTTGGTTTGTCCATATTTGACCCAAATTTGGGTTGAAACAACCCAGCATTTTTTTAGAGTGTACATTATCGTTCAAAAGTTTGAGGTCAGTAAGTTTTTCTAATGTATTTGAAGGAAATCTCACCAAGGTTGCATTTGATCAAAAACACAGTAAAAACAGTAATATTGTGAAATATTATTACGATTTAAAACAGTTTTCTATTTTAATCCTGTGATCAAAGCTGAATTTTCAGCATCATGTGTTTACTGTCACTTTTGATCAATTTAATGCATGCTTGCTTAATAAAAGTATTAACAACTTGCTGGATGATAAACTCCACCGGCCATAACAGATGTCATTTACATATAGAAGTCTCAACTGTAAAATCAGAGAGAATGAAAATCATCATGAACACTAAATTACGACTGTTTTGGTGCAATAAACCTTATTTTCAGGGAGAACAAATAAACTCCAGAGAACAAACCCAGCATGAAAGCACACATAACTCTGGTAGGCCTGTTTTACAAGGCAAAAGCAAAATCTGTGGCAAGTCCAAACTCAAGGATGTTCTCTTTTGTCTTGAGAATGTGTCAGTGCATCTTAACCAGCGCGAGCGGCTGCCAGCAGCGAGTATGTTGAGGATTGTGCACAGATGGTTCAGCGGGCGACTCCACATCACCAGTGTTTCAAAGCCTAATCCCTCAGTCTTACTAGGGTCACCTGTTTTACAAACAACTTTAATTGCCATTTTGTATTTACAGCACAGGCACACTATAAGCTTCTTGGGTAAAGAGTTGGGGAAATAATTAAATAAAGAGGTTTGCATAGGGAACATAAGCTAGTGCTACTATGTAGGGTGAGCTGAGTTGATCCCAGCTGCATATGCTGGTAATCACCGCTGCCTGCTGGATTTGCTCACAGGCACGCAACAAACAGGCCTCTGCCAGCATCCTGCGCTGTGTGTGTCGTCCGCTGTTGCGTTGAGTTCTGGACTGATGCATTAGGCTATATATCAGGGTCTCGGTGCACAGAGCCGTGCAAACCTGGGAGAAGTGTCCAAATATGAAAACTCCAGATGCTTTTTTTTTGTTGGCTTTTTAGGCTGCAGGATTTCTACACATCTCATTAAAATCAACACATTCATGATGCAGTTTTTTTTTTTTTTTTTTTGGAATTGTTGGACATTTGCCTCCGGTGTCAAATTTTCTGTTGCTCATAGGTGACACTGAATGCTGTTTTAGGCCCGTCAACAAGCCATTTACAAATACTTTGCCTGAAACTGCAATTCAATGGTCTATAGCGTCCTCTAGTGGCTGAAAATACCTGCACTGGCTTTATACAGTGATGTTGTATCATTCTAAATAGCTTTTAAATAATTAAATAAACATTAATGCAAGTTAAACTCTTCAAAATTAACATTACTTAATAATTGTGGATATAGTCCCCTGTTGTTTAAAAGCTAAGAATATCAACCTCTTTATTTTTTTCCAGGAGATCAAAACAGATAAATCATATTTTTCCAAAAATAATGAGATATGAGGATGAGGAATCCTTTTATTCGGGTATTATTGATCTATTGTCATTGTTATAGTTTCACTTTCATAACTGAAAATAAATCACTATGTCTTTAAGTGTATAATGGGCCTACATTTTCATTAATCTCTACGGTGACTTTTTTTTGTAATATAATTCATTTTCACACCTCAGATATTGATACAGTCTGTAGCAGCCTATTTTGCGATAATAATTCTTTAATTGTAAAATAAAATAAACAAAGCCTTTTTCTCTTTGTGATTTAACACGACAATAAAACAAAGTACAGGATTACAGAGGAATATAATAAATGAATGCACCGCCATTAAAACAAGACTTTTATTTTGCCTGGTAGTTCCCCACAAGTAACTAGACCCGGAAACACCTTTTAAAATAAAAGTGTCATACGTGAGTGGGGTTATATTGCATTGCAGACAGACACAGGCCCTCAGAGTCACAGTCATGGCCGGTAAAAGAGCTCTAGTGATCCTGGCGAAGGGTGCGGAGGAGATGGAGACGGTGATCCCGGTGGATGTCATGCGCAGAGCGGGGGTCTGTACAACACATGTTATAATGAGCTGGCGCACAAATGCAGTGCCAGTGTATGCATGCTTGTAGGCGACTAGTTATATATTATGCATGCTCTTAATTTCTGCAGTGTTCTTTGTAAAGTGAATGCAGTGATCAGTTTCTTTTGCATGGATGTTGCTGCTCATGTGCGACTGTATATGGTCACATACTGCTGCCAGACTCTGAGCTGCCAGTGTGTAAATGCCAAAGTTTGCTGCTCCACAGCAGAGAGTCAGCTTGACTGTGACATTATTACATAATCAGATTTATAAGTAATCTTTTAGGAGAATGTGATACCTTTATCCAGCAAGGATGCATTACATTGATCAAAAGGGACAGTAAAGACATTTATAAAGTTAGAAAAGCTATCTATTTTCAACTAAATGTTGTTCTTTTGAACTTTCTATTCAACAAAGAATCCTGGGGAAAAAAAGATTGCACAAAAATATTAAGCAACAAAACTGTTTTTAACATTGATAATAATAAGAAATGTTTCTTGAGCAACAAATCAGCATGTTAGAATGATTTCTGAAGGATCATGTGACACTGAAGACTGGAGTAATGATGCCGAAATTTGAGCTTTCATCACAGGAATAAATTATATTTCAAATGTTATTACACAATATATGGGTCAAAGACAAAAAAGGGTTTTCAAACATCAAAACAATAAGTGTAATACAGCTTTGATTTGATGTTTTTCAATAAATTAGAATAGGTCCTGTGTACTAAAATGTCATTCGGTGTAACAACAGTCTTGTCAGGGATATTCACAACAAAAAATCTATTTATGCCATATTAAAGACTAATTACTTTTACCCCAAAATGCTAATT
>RJVU01079719.1:147332-162482 GCA_003731715.1 Anabarilius grahami
ATAGTGTATTGAAAAGGCCTGCATAACTATTGGTCGCTTGTAACATATTTCCAGTGACGTCCTGCAAGGCCAACCAATCAACCGCCGCTGTCTTGTCGCTGTGCGTCTCAACCAGCCAATAGGAGCGTCCCTACGCAGCGCGAGAGTGTCTTTTGTAGCGCGTGGCGAGAGTGTGAAAGCGGCAAAAAAAAGTCACTCCTTGTAGCTTGTCTAACGTCCCTCTGACTGAACGATCAGTTTTTAAAGAAGAAAACCGATAAACGTCATATTTAATGAACTCTTATCCATCTGTAAGGTAAGAATACGTTATTATATCGCTGTTCAACTACTGTTATGAAAGAAATCTGTCACAGCGAAAGATTTTTCTGAGGTGAATCGCTGAATATTTCATAAGGTGACGTTGAAGTACCGTTATCTCCGCATATATGAGGACGTGATGTCAGGATACAGCTCGTAAAGTTCGGAAATGATAAATAAGTTTCTGTTGTAGTTTACTATTCGACATCTTATTAACTAGTTTGTCGTCTCGGAGGTTTGATTTTTGAGTTTTGATGTGAGCTTGAACGTGATGAACAGCATCTGGAGCTTCCATATAATAATAATAACAAGATTTAAAACATATTTTTGTTCACCATCTTTTAAATGTTTTTTATAACTCGATAAGTAGAGATGGGTTTTGCAGGATATCTTTCGCATCAGTATTTATCATGGTTTCTAAACACCTGTTTTACTGTTACTACTGCAAAGCATGAAAAAGGTTAGATGGTGAAAGAAACTTTCATTTTGTCTATTGTTTTATGTTTGATGACATTGGCTAATACCGAGTTAGTTTAATTAAAATAACAAACACTGTGGTATTATGGTGGAAATTATGGTTATCATATTAATTATTAACATTACATTTATGCATTATAAGTGACTTGCATTACATTTAAAGGATTAGTTCACTTTCAAATTAAAATTTCCTGATAATTTACTCACCCAAGATGTTCTTGTCTTTCTTTCTTCAGTCGAAAAGAAATTAAGGTTTTTGATGAAAACATTCCAGGATTTTTCTCCTTATAGTGGACTTCAATGGCCTCCAAACGGTTGAAGGTCAAAATTACAGTTTCAGTGCAGCTTCAAAGCGTTCTACATGATCCCAGATGAGGAATAAGGGTCTTATCTAGAGAAACCATCACTCATTTTTAAAAAAAAATGAAAAATTATATACGTTTTAACCATAAATGCTCAACTTGAACTAGCTCTCTTCTTCTTCTCTATTAGAATTCCAGCAGTGTAGACACTGCTAAGTGTATTACTGCCCTCCACAGGTCAAAGTTTGAACTAAATTGTCATATACAATATGCTAGTGAAAGTATATAACAATTAGTTCAAACTTTGACCTGAGGAGGGCAGTAATACACTTAGCAGTGTCTACACTGCCGGAATTCAAATAGAGAAGAAGAAGAAGAAGAAGAGAGCTAGTTCAAGTTGAGCATTTATGGTTAAAACGTATATAATTTTTAATAAAAAAAAAAAAAAGAGTGATGGTTTCTCTAGATAAGACCCTTATTCCTCATCTGGGATTGTATAGAACGCTTTGAAGCTGCAATGAAACTGTAATTTTGACCTTCAACCGTTTGGAGACTATACTATAAGGAGAAAAATCCTGGAATGTTTTCATCAAAAACCATAATTTCTTTTCGACTGTAGAAAGAAGGACATGGACATCTTGGATGACATGGGGGTGAATAAATTATCAGGAAATTTTTATTTGAAAGTGAACTAATCCTTTAAGGGTATACACATACAGTACATGCCTTCCCTGGGAATTGAACCCATGACCTACTGTTTGAACTTTAAGAATGCTTCTAAGGATATTGAGGAGAGTTTTGCACATTTGCTGACATGATACATCTGGATTTTTGACCAGACAGATTGACTTGAATTAATCCATGTCTGAAATGCATTTCCTTTACACTGACAGAGCTCAACTTTATGCAAATGAGCAGTGACATAATGCTGTGACTACTAATGGGAGTGCCTGATGCAGTTGGATACTGCTGTGAAGTTGGAATGCCTATTAAAAGAGTCACAGCAAGGATGTCTTCACTCTCATTGGTAGTTGTTGCATCAAGTTGCTCTGCATTTGCATAAAAATTTCTGTTTAAAATTTTCTGGATATGGCCACATCCTTTCTGCAATAGTTGCTCATATAGCCTACTGCTGGAAGCTCTTTTTTAAATTGAACGAGTTGAGGTCATTTTGTCGCCTCAACTCGTGAAAATGGTTTTTAGACAGGGTGGATGAATATAACTAGAATTTATAATTAACTTTTTTTTTTAAGTTGCTACAATGGGTGATAGAATGCTGTACAAAGTTAGAATATTTTAGTATTCACTTTTTTTTAATGGACAAAAATGCATACAGCATTCAGTCCAAACCGTTTGGTCGGAAATGCACTTGCTTTGTCAAAAAAGTGTCTTCCACTGTTTTCACACTTAAGCTTGGCTGCAGTTATTTGAGACCGTCCCTCAAGCCACATGTGAATGTGCTCTTCTCAACTTGAGTGCAGGAACAGGAAGGTGAAGAGGCAAGAGTTCATCTCACATGCTGCATGCAAGTGCATCTTTTTTTTTTCTTCCTCTTCTTCTTCTTTTTTTTTGTTTTTTGCTGGCCTCTGCTCCATTCCGCTGCAGCACTGCAAACCAGTGTATAAATAGAAACCACTGTCTTACTCATCTTTTAACAAGCTGCATTTGGGACTAGAGTACTGCTAGGAGTCATCCAAACAAAAGAGTAACATTGCTCATAAATGCAGCACAAAGAATATTGCTGGTACCACAGTGCTTGTGATATATAATAGCCTGCATTGCTGGCATAGTTGAGGATTGCCCTTGAAGAACGCACAATTTGGAGACATTGTAATAATATAAATTCATCTAGAAAAGATGGACCGTGAATTAGGGATGCACGATATGAAAAATTTGAACCGATAACCGGTCCTTCTCATGGCTGATTCCGATACAGATACCGATAACCAATAAATTCATATTTTTATATTATAATTTTCATATAATCTGCAGTTTGTGCTCCGAGGAGAATAGAAAATCTAAGATACACTGATGAAACTGGTATTTTAGTAGCTCTTGCATAACTATAACAGCAAACATCAGTCCTGACGCTTCAAATGTTTTTTTTGTTTTTTTTTGTGTCTCGCACCACAATACTTAAAAAATAATAGAAAGGGTTTAACAGAACTATGACAGAACTATGGTTTATCTGCACTTAACAACTTATTAATAGGGCTGAAACGATTAGTCAACATTATTGACAACATCGACAATAAAAAATTGTCAACAAATAGTTTTGTTGTCGAATAGTCTTTTGATCTCATATGACCTATTTGAAGGGCCTGCAATAACGCGGTTAACATAGCATAAAACATAATGTTTTGCATAACTACAAAAAAATGCTGTCATGCAGGGCCACCAACTCTAATTCAAACTCACATACATTTTCTCACACAGTGAAAGATGCATCGCAGAGCATAGAGGACACAGACAACGCTCCGACAGATAAGACAGATCAGGTTACTTTTGATATAAAACAAAGTCTTAACTTTTAAATTCTGTCAATTTTACTACGGGATTTAAACAATACATGTGGTTTTGGCGCTCTTTAATGTGGAGTTGCAGATCGCTGTAGCGCCTCAGGTCAAGCGGCACGTGAACCTATTATCTCTTCCTCTTTTCAGCTATAACAGCTGGAAATAAACACGAATGAACATTAAAAAGTATGTTGAAAGTAGGGGTGGGACAAAATATCGATATGGCGATATTAGGGCTGGGCGATAAAACGATAACGATATGTATCGCGATAGACACGTGATCGATATCAATAAAAAATGTGTTCGATAAAACGTTCAATATTTTTTATTCTTCGTCGGAAGAAAACAGAGGTTGCGAAGCAAGTTTGGTTGCATTAACAAAGGCACTCGTTGTCTCGTGCTGGTCTGCTGGATTCCTCTTCAGTAACCGGCGACTGATAAGCAGAAAATGAGCGAGCGAGGAAATTGTAAATAAAAGAGGAAAAGTGTTCATTGTGACTTTAGACTAGGGTGACCACCTAGTAGATGTGATTTTGCGGGACACAGACAGATATATTTACAACTATTATGCTATGTAAATATTGATTTACATTTGTTGGCAAACTTGGCATATGCGCCGATTAATGTTTCTGCCGGTGGGTGCCCACACTATAATGTTGCGCTTATGGCAACATTAAATCCTGGAGAGAAGACAATTCTAGATTCACGGCTGCACGTGCAGGAGGACAGAAGTTTGAGCGCGCAGATGTGATATCTGAGCGAGAGCGCGCGCGCGTCCAGTTTTGTGCAGAGAAATCTGCCTTTGAGGAGAGATTGCTCGCGCATTTGATGCGCTCTCGACATTTTTCAATATAATAACGCCATAGAACCCGCATTAGATTAAATATTTTCTCTTTGCGCTGTCCACTCAGTTGTCATCATAGGGAAAACCTCTCTCTATGATTGTGTTGGTTGGTTATTTTCACAGCTAGAATATGACGGCTGCACAAATAGATTTTTAAATGCTCACAGTTTTTATTATATTTCTTACTGTGGTATTGTAATTTCAGGGATGGAAAAAAAATTACAGACATACATAAAATGCGGGACGGGTGGTCACCCTACTTTAGACTTATGTTTACATTTTAATTATTTGAGTTTTCCATGGTTGTTGACATTTCTGTCTTAATAACTTCGGGGATTATGATCAGAGGAAGGTTAAGTTTAAAATAAAAATGTTTAAATGTAATATATTTTTCTCATGGTCCTTATTTTAAATGGGTCATAAAAAATATCAATAATTATCGATATCGACCATATGAAACACTGATATCGTGATACAGTTTTCAGCCATATCGCCCAGCCCTAGGCGATATATCGTCGTCCCTCTCTGTGCGATACGAGAATCGTATTGCTGCGCCAAATATCGATATTTTAATTTAAAAAAAATAAAGCGCTATAAATAGATTTCTTTGCTCAAAGCGTCACTACTTCAAGGTGGCGCTCAACACATGAATGAGGGAAACGTGAACATAAGTTAACTAGCCTAAGAAAAAGAGGTTATTAACAGGATGGCGGACAGCAGTGTGAGTAAAATAGATGCCCCAGCCACGTTTAAGTTCAAAGTCTTGACGCACTTTTATACCATTGATGTGAAAAATGTAGACATCTTTAATGTTCTTCACCGAGCGCTTAGATATACACGGGAGCATTTGAAAGCATATATTAGGGATCCACTGATAGAGGCCTGCTTTCGAACGCCCGTGTATATCTGTGTAAGCGCTCGGTGAAGAACGTCAAAGGGTCTGTTTACACCTGGTCACTTCATGCATTTTCTCTGATCGGATAGCTATCCGATCGTGACAAGACCAGGTCTAAATGCCCTCCGAAACGCATTTGAGCCGGATTTGAATCCGATCGGTCAAACCACTTCCGGATGGTCTGGGATGTATTCCAGTCAAAACTGTCTATGAATAAGTCTAAATGCATCCGGTTGTTGAAACTACATATGTAAATTTTACTTCTCCCAAAAATACTAAAACTGAAACATGTGAGAGTCAGATATGACAGCGCTACTGCATCACGCATCGCCGCAGATCTCTTCAGCAAGCTGACGCGCAAACTGCCGCATATGAAAGTGAAAGTAAGTCACAGACGCATAACACAATTATCTTCATTAAAACTAATGAGAGCTGTTGCCGCTCTCTCCTGTTGCGTTCTTTGATTTTGAAATTTGCTGATGGTCAATAAAATGCACCTCATATTTCTTGCTTTCGGTGAATTGAACTCTATTAAATCTACATATATTGCAGGAACTGAAGATCGGATTTATCCATTAACCTGCACTTAACCTTTTCACTTGCATTTTTTTTTCATATTAAGATGGATATCGTGATGTATCATTATAGGATTGTCTAGCGATATATCGATTATCGCAGAATCGCTGACTTGCGATATTATCGTTATCGTGAGCCATTTATCGTGGTCGTATCGTATCGTTAGGTACCCTCCGATTCCCACCCCTAGTTGAAAGCAGGGCTGGAAGATTATCACCTAAAATCAAAACCTCGATTAATTGAACATTTTACCTCGATTACGATTAATGAACGATTATTTTGTTTATTTGTTTTTTGTTTTTGTTTTTTTTGCCCTCATAGTTCACTTACAAGGTTTGTACTGTAAATATGCTTGACTATTAAAGATGGGATATTTTTTCCTTTTGAAAGAGTGATTTGACATCATAGCTCACTTTCACCAGTTATTTTATCTATAATTTGTAACATTTCTTACAGATTTCTGCTTGTTGTAAATCAGATAATGATAAATTAGTACATTACCAGTACATAATGAGAGCGATTGCGTGTGTGAATTAGTCATACCGTCTCTCTATTAATTTTGAAGCTGTGGGTTGTAAATGGTTACTTCAAAAGTAGAAAAATATATGCTATAATAACTTTTGAGTTTCTAAGCTACTTTAGTAATAAATCACAGGACAGAGGACAGCGCTGACAACTAGTTTCTGCGTTCCTCTGTGCGCGCGATCTTCTCAGCTACTGTTTGTATGTGTGTTCCTGCCACAAAGCAGCTGCGCGAGCACGGTAGCTCAATATAATAATACACATCCGATCGTCTAATCGCTTGAATGTCCAAACTGGCAAACCGTAAAACACATAATGTTACAACTGACAAAGTTTAGTGAAGACGCAAAGCTCACCGCGCGCTCCGTCAGTGTTGACTCGGCGTTCACCTCTGTGTTGATTCCATGCTGCAGACTGGATGAGGCGGAGTCACGTGGCTACACACGCTGTAGTATGTTTTTAAGGGGGAAGTATTAACAGGATTAAAAAAACGAAATAACCGACATGGGAAAATTACGTTGGTTAGAGGTTCTGAATTTCGGTTTCGATTACTTTTCGATTAATCGTCCAGCCCTAGTTGAAAGATACAGTAAAATTTACTGAAATGAATCCAGCTCTAATGTAATCACTTAGTCAGAGTTTCAATCCCAGAAAGACATCAACAAAACAGCTTGTGAACAAATATGTCACAAAATGTTACATTTACCTCAGGAAAGCCATTCAATGACCATAAACTCGATAGTTAGTAAAAAGAAAAAAACTAGAGAGGAGCTTTTTTCAGAAATTTTAGCACAGTATTACATATTCATATTTTTACTCTTATTAAAAAGTTATTACAATTCCCAGACTTAATGAAAACACAGTATGCCATTTTAATAGTATTTTTAACAAATTCATTAAAAATTCCACTTTTAAAAGCTGAAGTGATTTCCTTGTTTCAATTATTAAAGTATAACTTTTAACTAATTGCTAGTGGAATAATGGAACAAAGCATACCGATTAACCAGTATAATAATCGATGATTAGTCTATTAATCGTTCCAATTATCGGTAGATTAATCGATTATCAAAATAATCATTTGTTGCAGCCTTACTCATTAACAACAACATTTATCTTCAAGTATTTCATGCATAACAAGAAAATACATATATTCAACCTTTAGTGCATGAGAAAGGTATACAGACTTTGTCACGTTTTTCAAATACATAATAAATAAAATACATTGACATTTTTACCACCTCAAAAAAAATTAAAAACAAAAGTGCATCCTCAACAAAAGAGCATAGGGCATAGTTGAGATTTCTCTGAAATTACATAGTTTAACATAAAATAAATATGAGGGATGAGGAAGGTACTGTATTTAGTCACGTTTTTGTTTTTATACTAACCTGTGAAAACACGGCGCCTCTACAACGGAAAAAGGTTGGTCATCAAGGACTATTAATTTCATTACTTTGTCGTTTATGGCTTTAGCCTTTTTGCTGTCTCTGGAAAACTTTTTACAATTTTCAAATGCCTGCTGAATGGGGACATCGACGCTCCATGTTTTAGGCTTAGCGGTAGTAGCTGCTGCCGCTTCATATTCTTTTAATACAGCTTCGCCGTGATGACGACCTTTCATGTGAGATATAAGATTTGTGTTAAAACTTGACGTATTTTTTCCTCCTCTCGGAATCCTTGCTAAACATGATTTGCAAATAGCGAAATAGTGAAAATTTAACCATTTGAATTCATTGAATCAAATTGAAACATAATACCCTCTTTTCAGAAATGAAACCATAAGTAGGAAACACTTATCCAGTTTACTGGTTATATTTGTCTCAAACCGTGACCAAAAGAGCATGTTTGTGCTACTTCAAAGTGATTTTGACCTTTTTTATTTTATTTTTTTATTCAGTGTAAGGGACATTGAGATTCTCTCACCTGTCCTTGGGATGCCCGTAATGTCATTAGAGCTTACTGGAGTGATGTGATGTGATTTCCAGTGTTTTCTGAAATATTATGGATAGTTGATTGCTGTAATTTGTCATATTTTATCTCCGTGACATTTTCAATTGCAGGGGTTAATTAGAAACCTGTCAGATGGTACGATGATCATCATTATAATAGTTACTTGTGTGTTATTTGTGGTTATGTAATTAGCTGTGTAAATGTAATTCGTAAATTTCCATTGCTGAAGGGACTTGGATTTTGAATACTCTACCCATAATGAGCAAAAATGACTTGGTCGTTCTCAGCATGTGATTTACTGTTGTATCTTTTCAAGGTCAATGCTATGTTAATTATCTTTCTTAGAATTACAGCAGTTTGCTGAAAATGAGCTCACCTGCTCCATTACTTTCTCAAACTATTGTTTTCCAGCTGAGAAATGGACGCAGTTCCTGCAGGTATTCAAAATACCTCTCTTGACATCATGAGAATGCCCCAGTGGGAAGGCTGTGGATGTTGCTTGGTGCTATGACAATTTATTGTATTTTCTAAGTGCTCTTTAATCTTGGAGTCAGGGAAAGAACAGTGTACAATGAATTGAGAAATGTATTGACAAATGCTTCAGGGCATTTTCATGTGTAAGATTTGTTCTTGTCCCATGTAGTAATTTCAGCTTTGCTGTTTTTTAGTTTTTTGTGACATTCTGAGTTTTCATCACAGCCTTCACATGCGTAACTGATAATATAGTTTTCAGGGAAACCTGTATAAAATTTTCTGTGGTGGCTGTTTTGAAATGATTTATTTCTTTCCTGATGTGACTGAAGACAACCTCTTGAGCTGTTTTGCCTGTAGACCTATTAAAATGAAGGTTAATGGATTTCTGTTTAAAAGGAAACTGATTTTTAATGTTATTACTTGTCCATCAAACACTCAGTTGAGTCTTTTCAGACAGCAACCCAATTATCTTTTTGCTCATCCCACTTATACATTATATATACACATGGATTTGTGAATGTTTAATAGACTACTGTGGTCTTCAAGAATGCATTTATTCTTACACTGTTCTGTATCCTGCGTAGCACTCCTAGCACTTAGACTAAATGTAGAGGTGTTTCCTTTTGGCCATGCTGCAAAGATGGGAATAGAAAGGGGGCAAAGAGATCTGCTGTATTATGGCTGGACTGGATGTGAGCCAAGGACCAGCGTCACAGTAGTATGCAATGCTAGAGTTGCTGCAGTCCCCAAGGCTCTGGGCAAACGTCTCAAACTAAAGCATGTGCTTATACAATCTGGGTGGAAAATGAGATGATGATCTATAGTGCAGAAACTGAAATAAAGGAAAGGCAGTACCATTGGACACAGTCTATTATTATAAGGGATTTCGTGTTATAGTGCTAGGGATGATTTAAAAACTTTTTCTCCTTTTTTCTGCACTTACCAACTAGCATCTCCTTTAATAATGAAACTTTTTTTTTTTTTTTTTATCTGTTAAAATGACAAAAAGCGTTTAAAAAGTGTATATATATAGTGTATATATAGTGTTTAAAAAGCTTTTTATAGTGTATATATTGCAAAATATGCATTATCAAACAAATATATAGTTTGTATTAACTCAAACTAGAGTTTAAATTTAAATTCCCCCCTGTAGTCAATAATTTTATCCCTTATTTAAACGGTGAAATACATTCTTCATGCCTTGAAATAGCTTCAATGTAACTATACACCCTTGCTTCATTTAGTATACGTGGATCTATGAATATGCTAATTAGCCCCACCTCCACTCACTCGCACAAGCTCAGAGATCCACTCGGTCAACTTACTGATGTAAACGCTGCCCAATGGTTTCGCTTTTTACAACGTCGGACATATAACGGTAATTAATATGAATAGCGTTTTGTTTGACTACGTTATCAAACAGCTAATAATGTGTAAAAAACATAATGTGTAAAAAACATGTGATTAGTTTGAGACATTTGCCCAGAGCCTTGGGGACTGCAGCAACTCTAGCATTGCATACTACTGTGACGCTGGTCCTTGGCTCACATCCAGTCCAGCCATAATACAGCAGATCTCTTTGCCCCCTTTCTATTCCCATCTTTGCAGCATGGCCAAAAGGAAACACCTCTACATTTAGTCTAAGTGCTATGAGTGCTACGCAGGATACAGAACAGTGTAAGAATAAATGCATTCTTGAAGACCACAGTAGTCTATTAAACATACGTGATTGGTTATGAGGTAGTTTGTGACGTAAGAAACACCAGTGATTTCAAACCGTGTTTTAAAAACTGTCTTTAGATCACTGCAGTTTTAAGGAGAAAATACACAGCGATGGTGTTGACTTATGATTTAACAAATGGTTTGTCTTAAAGCATATTAAAAATACCACATAGACATATAAACAACTTTAAAAACTTGATTTTCACCACAGGAGGACTTTAATTAAATTTAATTACTTATACATTATGTGGAAATTAAACCGTTTTTCACAATAGTAAACAACAATATTGAAATACCTCTAAAACAACATTTTTGCTCATAAGTATGGCTGCGTGGGTGGGGAAAGATTTGAACTAAAATCAATATTAATAAGAAAATAAAATCCTGATATCCCACTGTTATTTTCCACCGAATTCTCTTGCACAAGGATACATTTCAGATTATGGAAGCTGAATGCATTGTAAATGCTGTTTAATGTTGTCTTTGAAGTTTGTCCTTTAAAAGAGGCTCAGTGTATTTCACCACACACCTGTGATGTGTCCTTCGACTCAGCAAATATATCAAGTCCAACATAATGTTGAAGAAATGCTTGTGGAGCCATTTCCAGAACCCTTTACCTGTCCAAACACATCTTTGCAGTGGGTTTTTATGAAGACATTTCAAACATGCTAGCTTAAATTTGTTTGTGTCTCCTTTCTTGTTTCTTTCTTTCTCTCTTTCTCTGTTCCTCTTTGCACCCGTTGTTCCTCCATATGGTTAGATGTTGTGCTGACTGTGCAGAGCGCTGTGTTAGCATGATGTAAGAGGGAGGGACCCTGCGTTTAACGCATCTACTGTGTTCCTCAGTCTCTATTCACTGGCATAGTCTCGGGAGACTCGCTCACACATACACACCGCTTCGGTCTCTCTCTCCTTCCCATCCGCCCCCTCTCATGAGCACACTCAGGCATACAGGCACACACATTGACAGGGTAGCGTGGAGGATAAACCCACTCACCATTCCCGTCTCATCTCCCCCTCCCTACCTCTCTCTCTCGTCGTCGTTCCTGACGCTCGGTGGAGGCAATCTGGCTGCACCCACCCAACTCTTCTTCAGCCTCGCCGAGCAGGAAACACTGCATCAGGCATCGGCAGAGGTGCATAGTCAAGCAACAAGACGAGCTCTCTTTGCTTTCCTCTCCATCTCATCCTGCTCCCCACCTAAGCGTGAGTCTGTCTGTATGTGTGTGTGTGTGTGTACTGTGCGGGCGAAAGGGAATTCTGTCTTTCCGTCTCCTTGTCTTTCCTGTCTCGGCATCTGCTTGCTGCGTTGAGAGGCATAACCATATTGCACAGGGATTTATTCTGTCTGCCTGTTTCCCATTGTGCTCAATGATTAATGCATGATGTCTCTGCTTAAATTAGCATTAGGCATCATAACATTAAAAAATTGTGCGATATTTGTGAAATGCATTGAAAAGTAAGCATTTGATGGCTGAATACGAGCATCATGCTCTCACCTGCTGCAGTGCCCATCTGTTGCCCACAAATGCTGGCTTTACGCTACACAGTCCGACATTGACAATACGTGTTCTGTTATGGCTTCAATTATAGTAGGTGCGAAGATGTGTTATGCTTTTTCGGTGCTGTCATGACATTATGAGTACCGTCTGCTAGAGAGGAAGTGGTTTTTCCTATTAGGTTGTGTGTGGACGGTGTCGCTCTGCCTCTGGGCACTGGGCCGATGCTTGTAAATGCGAGGAAGGTGCAAGTCGCAGGAATTTGGTGCAGTAAGTTTTAATGGCAGCTACAGCATTAAAGAAAAAAGGTGCTTGGTCTCTTGTTTTAAAGGTTGGAGCTTATTTATTTTTTGCAAATGATGTCTTATCACTCTTGCATTGTGTGATCCCAACCATGTTTACAAGACCTATCTGGTCAGAAGGGATAGCACCGATGTTTTTTGAACTTTGTTGTTTTAACTGCATCAGTGATTAAAATGTATAATGCACAGATAGCGCATCATTTTCATAAGTACATAATATTACATAATATTTCCTTGGTAGTATACAAAATAAACTGCTGTCATATAGCCTAGTAAATGATACATATTGCAAGTAATGCTTGTATTTCAATAGAGCTGGACTATCTGGATAAATTGAGAATCATGATTTCTTTTTTTTTTTTTTTAAACCAAGATCACGATTTTCCCACGATTCTGAGCGAACAACAAAATAACATGTAATTTACTAGAGGTTCTGACAAAATGTTAATTTCTGCAGTCTATTTAAAATGTTTAATTAATCTGAATTATTTAAAAAAACTAGGTTTGAATGAATGATTCAATGACTCACTCATAAATACTTCTTGTTTCATTACTGGATGAATCAGCATTTTTGAATCAATCTCTTCAATGAATGATTCACTGACAAATACGTTTGTTTTAACAGTCACTTGTTGCCAACTGGTGGCATAAAGATGTAATGATATAATCATTATTTGAAGTGCCAAGTTATTTTCACAAAGTGACTTGCTCTATTTTGATTGCTACTATAGACATCAGTGTTTTAATCTGAACCATAAACTTTTATTCCAGTAGTTCTGTGATAATATGAATGTTTGCAACAGAAATAATGATATTGTTGAATTATAATATTGTTCATACCTACATATGATAACTGGTTTCTCTGGGTCAGTGCCAGCACAAACACAGATTTTAATGCTCCGGTGTGATTGTGTCAAAGGTTTAATAGACACAGGCGAATTGCTGTCATTTAATTGGAATGGGATCACGTGGGTGTTGGAATCAAGATTGTGATCTTTTACGATTACGTTTTTTTTACGAACGATTAATCATGCAGCTTTTCTATGCAGCATTGTAGTTTGGTGTATATCAGGGTTAGATATTCTTGTGGTTTTGATTTGGCTAAACAATATGTCATGAAACAAGACTAAATTAAAATATTAAAGGATTAGTTTACTTCATAATTAAAATTTCCTGATAATTTACTCACCCCCATGTCATCCAAGAGGTTTGTCTTTCTTTCTTCAGTCGAAAAGAAACTAAGGTTTTTGAGGGAAACATTCCAGGATTTTTCTCCATATAGTGGACTTCAACAGGGACCAATGGGTTGAAGTTCCAAATTGCAGTTTCAATGCAGCTTCAAAGGGCTCTACATGATCCCAGACGAGGAATAAGGGTCTTATCTAGCGAAATGACCGGTCATTTTCTAAAAAAAAAACGAATGTATATACATTTTAACCACAAATGCTCATCTTGCACTGCTTGGCGATGCGCCACGCATTAATAATCACGTTGGAAAGGTCACACGGATGATTTTGAAGTTGGAGGAGAAAATGAGATGGAGTGGTTTGCCCTACTGCGGTACTTCCGCCTACATCACGTGTGACTTTTCAACGTGATTACGTAATGCGTGGCGCATCGCAGAGCAGTGCAAGATGAGCATTTGTGGTTAAAAAGTAAATCCTTTTTTTTCTTTTTTTTTCTTTGGTTTAGAAAATGACTGATTGTTTCGCTAAATAAGACCCTTATTCCTCGGCTGGGATCATGTAGAGCCCTTTGAAGCTGCATAATGAAAAAAAAACCTAAATGATTTGGTTCCTTTTAATGGTATTTGAAACATAGGATGAACAGTATAGTCTGATTACTGAACGAATTACTTTTTATCGAAATCAACTGAATCAATATTTCATCCTGAAAAGTGCTAGAATCATTCAGGTCCTTACAGTTCACATTAGGGGTGGTGAAAAAAATCGATTATTGATTAATCGCGAGTATGTTATGGACGAGTATGAATCGATTATTAAATTTTCAAAAATCGATTTTTTTTATTTATTTAAAAAAAAAAATTTTTTGCATTATTTTATTTTGTAAAAAATGTTATACCGGGAGTTGAACGTCACGAACGCGCCCAGTTCCAGTTAGCAAGCGCGTGTAACGGCAGCCAGAGCAGGTGTGTAAAATGGAAGAACCAGGAACGAGCAACCAACCGATCCACCCAGCTCCATCTGGGCTCAAAGCAAGCGTGTGGATTCATTTTGGTTTTCATGGCAGGAGCTCTAAACATGTTGATAAAACGCATGCCGTCTGTCGACATTGCCACACTAAACTGAAGTACTGCGGCAATACGAGCAGCTTGAGGGCCCACATTTCCCGCTTTCATCCAGAGGAGGCAGGGTGGGTTAAAGACGACCGCCTGAAGCCCGTCATCCCACCGAATCAGCGCACTCTCCACGATATGACAAAATTGGCCCCGGGCTCGGAGAGAGCTAAGAAAATCACAACGTCGATATCTTATTTTATAGCTAAAGATATGAGGCCATACAGTGTGGTGGAAAACGTCTCGGGTTACAGATGTAACCCTGGTTCCCTGAGAAGGGAACGAGACGCTGCGTAGCAACGCATTGGGAACCTTCTGCGTGATGTCGTCACTGAAGCACTCCTGTATCTAACCAATCGAGTCGTGAGACGTCAGAGACGGGTGACGTCACGGACCAGGAACTATAAAGCATACCCGGATGCAGAGCACGCCAGCTTCTGGAATAAGTCTGAAGCAAGCACTCACAAGTATGCAGGGG
>RJVU01079719.1:162685-185725 GCA_003731715.1 Anabarilius grahami
ACACACGACCTGGTTCTAGTCACCGACAACGCTTCAAATATGAACGTGGCTGCAGAGTTATTGCAGTATTTGTTATTGTTTAGTTCAACTTGATGAGTCACAACACAATGTGATGTATTCATTTCTGTGTTCTACAGAACATAAGCTACATACAAATAATTCTGAAGTTATAACTACACGACACAGAAAGTGCTTTGAGTTGTTGTTACTCAATAAAAGAGTTAAGTAATTCAGTAGCTGACTTTTTTTTAATACTGCAATCACTTTGTAGTGTATTTTCGTTTACTGTTTTGAAATGGAAAATCAATAATCGCTAATCGAGAATCGTTAATAATCGAAAATCGACTGTAATCGAATCGGGACTTCAATAATCGTAATCGAATCGGGAAATCAGACAGATTAACCACCCCTAGTTCACATCCCTAACAATATATTTACATGTCAAAATTATAATGATCAGTATGCATAAAATATTGTAAATTAACTTTAAAATGGTAAAGAATTTTCAAACTCATTGCTGCAAGAGATAAAATTAATAATTTGTAGGCACATAATCTGGGTCACCATAATGCATTTAAGTGAAGGCAGTGCTATTCTTAAGACTACAACATCATACAATGCCTTAAAAATTAGGCTTCTAATATCTCAAGTTTCAGTGTCTTTCTCTGTGCTGCTTAATATGATCCGGAGCATTGAGAATAATTGAAAAAAGACATGATGGAGGTCTTTTGTCTGTGGGTTATTTGATCTTGAGACACTGTCCAAAGACGGATGTGGTTGAGAATGCTAGAGGATGACTGATTGAGATGTGCTAGTCAGATAATATGAGATATTAGTTGTTTTTTGGCAGATTTGTCTTTATAGTTGCTGGACTGTTTTTCAAGCAAACATGAAGGAAGCTCTGCATGTATATTTAAGGTTCTCCTCGGAGAGAACGCCTTAACAGTTCTCTCTAATCATCCTGTGGTGCAGACGCAGAGCTGCTGTCTTGCTGCATTAGTCATGTTTGGGAGTCCCACCAGGGAGAAGGTGTGCACTTGCAGATCTGTGTAACCTGCGGCATTTATCACACCTGTCTGCATCGCAGGTGTGTGCTAATGTGTGTAGAAGAGTGTATGTGTGTGTGTTTTCATTTAGACCACCCAGTCATGTTGCCAAAGCATTTGTAAGTATAGACTATACAAGGTCCAAAATGGACACTCGCCAAGTGCCAAATTGGCCAGGTGACAGTAATGTTTTTTAGGAACTGCAATTCTGATTGAAGCAAAATCATCAGAAATTCAGGCTGCCTTAAAAACAGTCACTGTTGCATTGCAAGTACTAAAGTACTTGCAATGCAACAGTGACTGTTTTTAAGGAAGCCAAAAAGTTTGTTGTAAAATTTTGTCACCTAATTTCTGATAGGATAGTTTTCCTTTTTTGTCTTGAAGTTTTTTCTAACGAAACAGGAAGTTCAGGCAGGACATACTGAAGGGCTTGGTCCTGGTTACAACAACTTGTATAATTAGTTAGACTATAATTAAAAAAACTTGGAACGTGCAGCATTATTTAATGTTAGGGCTGGGCGATATGGCCAAAAAATCATATCTCTTTTTTTTTTGGCTAAATGGCGATATATGGTATATATCCTTTTTTTTTTTTTTCTCTATTTGGATTTAGAAAAAAACTATCGGTATTTATTTTTTAAAAATCTTAATTTAACATCCTGCCTAATGTTGTCCTACAGTGTTCATATTGAAGGCTATTAAAACAAATATAGTGAATGTAACCATGAAGTCTGGCACACTATATATGTGCAAAAAAGGGAAAATTACATTACATTCTAACATTTTAGGCTAACATTACAATCTAAAAATGAAAATAAAAACAAAAGCACAGACTAATTAGCTAGGCTATTTTGATTACCCCAAATAGTCACTTTACAGTTACTGCTATCGTAAAAATACACTTATTTGTAAGTTTAAAATTCTACATATGGCACATTTATTGTTCAACAACAAACGTTTTAGCAAAATGTATATTTTAGTCAGAATTATGCCGATCCTATTCTG
Source organism: Anabarilius grahami (assembly GCA_003731715.1). NCBI lineage: Eukaryota > Metazoa > Chordata > Actinopteri > Cypriniformes > Xenocyprididae > Anabarilius > Anabarilius grahami. The sequence continues at coordinate 164,737 of RJVU01079719.1, forward strand.
TTGTGCTCCGTCTGTTAGGTACGAATGCGCGCGGTGCCGCTCGTTCACAGAAGTCTATGAAGTTTAGAGAAGATTCGCTAGCAGAAGGCTTGTCCACTCCTCAGAGCAAAATGGAAATATTTGTATGACTTTCTAACATTTACAGATGGTGAATATACCTGTGAAATGTAAGTTATGCGCTGAGGAAAAAGCCACATCACAAACACATTAAACAGCAAAAGTATCTGTCAGCACACGTATCTGTCAGACTCAGAGCATCTGACAGGGCAAGCCGCTGTAAACTATACATGTTAACTATATCTTAATCTTATAAGTTAGGCTGATTTTAAAGCCCTTAATATTAAGCATGTCTTTTTTTATCCCAGTCCATGTTTTTTTACCAATTTGTCCATGTCTTAGGACAAATTGTGTTATGCATTTTCCCCGCAGCAGCACTCTGCGACATTCACTGCTATTTTTCAGATGCGCTCGTATAAAACTACTGTATATCGATATAAACGGTATTGCCTCATTCTGTATCGTATACAAAAAGTATATCAATATATCGTACAAACTCGATATACCACCCAGCCCTATTCAATGTGTTGAAATAATTTCAACTGAAACAGGAAGACAGAGTGGGACTTATCGAACAACTCCTCCCCATCACAGCTCAACCAGAAAATAGTGTGAACAAGTGACCGATTTCAGCCGCAGCTTCAGCGTCAATTTATAATGTAGGGGGCGGGACGCTTTAGATTCTAGAGAGCATTTGATTGGACAGAAGATCTGATGAGAGCCTGAAGTCTGTGGTGATGTTATGAAAATCCGTGATCTATTTTAGCGAAAGTGAGAGACTGTAATCTTTGAATGCTTATATCTCCTAAATTCGAATTTTGGCATCGTTTTGGAACACACCAGCTTATTCATAACCTTAAGGCTAACATATTCATACTAAAAGCTAAAAAACTTCAATTTTGATTTCAGGGGAACTTTGAGGGGTTTGTCTGACTGTTGTCTATTTCTTTTAATGATTTGATACTTCCTGTTGCTAGTGTTGCACGATATACCGGTACTAGAAAGGTATCGCGATACCCTGCTTTCAAAAACGGTCCGGTTCTTCATTTTATTAGTACCGGTACTTTGAGTGCCAGCTGTATTTCCTAAAGTGCGACAGCAGGGGGCAGTGTGCGTGCAGCGCGGCATATTGAGTGCGTCTTTATTCCTCTCAACTGCGCAACGACTTTTATGGTGACGAAACGAGAGGTATGGTTGCATATACAGGTGCTCTTGCAGAACGTCCACAAATTGTTGAGAAAGCAGATGCACGAAGCGAAATATGGCATTATTTTGCTTAGATTGCCGACAGTCAGGGCAAGCCCACGGACACCACAAAGCCCGTCTGCAAAAGATGTTACAAAACATTACAAAATCTTGCCGACAAACATCCCGATTTGTACAAAGAATTTAAAGAGCGACAGGTTAGTGTGATACCAGCATTATGTTTATGCTCTCAAACATTAAATGAGTGTTTTTTATTTATTTTACTCGTTCAAGCAGACCTGAGGTGTATTATTGAGTCTTAAGTTTAATAAGTGATATCTGGTTGCAAAAATAAAATTAATTTAAAAATACATAAATATGTGAAGGGTATATACAGTTATTTTAAACCAATTTATGCTTTAATAACATTGCTCTAAGTATTTACAGTAATCTAATTTTTACAATAATCTTACTGTCAAAAACACCTAAATGTAAAAACAAAAACAGCAAAAAAGCATAACAGCAAATAATTAAAAATTTTATTCAACATAAAAATTATATTAAATCTAACTCTAACTTCACGGCAATGAAGCTCAAATCCAAAATTATCAGCCTGCACACTGGTGAAGAAAGAAGTTCTGTCATATGTGTTATTTATTTACTCTTCCTGCTGTTTTAGGTTTTTGCCATAGTATCGTTTAAGTATCGGTATCGTGATATTTAAGTTAGGTATCGTATCGATGTCAAAATTTTGGTATCGTGACAACACTAGCTGTTGCTACTTGGTTGCAAAAATTGACACACAAAAATGTATTTACTTTCATTTTCTTCTATTTATTTATTTTTAAGTGCTGACATAACATTGACTCAATCAATGACATGAATGTTGATGCAGGATTTCCTGTTTTCCGAACAATGGAAGAAAGAGGAGTGTTTGGGAAACTGTTTGAAATCATGCAGATCATATGGTGTGTAAATTTTCTCAATTCCCACTGCTTTTGTTTGGGTGAATTTTGGACCCTGCTGGGACTATACTCCTCGTCAGGCCTATGTGAGAGTGAGTGTGAGACAGACCTTTCTCTCCAGGGGTACAGGACACAGACCATCCCTCCACCTGTTCCCTGGCCATATTAAAGACAACAGTACTATAGCATATGATAAACAGGGTTCATCTGCTTTAATGAGTAGCAAATGGTTCAGTTGCATTAGAGTTTGGGATCTTGTAAATTTTTCACTGACCTACATTTGGATGTTTATTTCTATCCTAACTAGCACGTTAATTATGTCCAGCCTCATTTGCCCAGAGCCATGTTTCAGCTGAAATCACAGTAGAGTTAACATCTAATTTAAAAAAGGAAATCATAACGTGTCTCATTACAACCAAAGCTTGCAGATAGCTAACTTCGGTTGACTCGATTATTGTTTCTACATTGCCTAATTGCCAAAAAAGACTATAATGCAAAAGAGCTGAGTATACTAATTAAGCACGACTCCTTTCTCTCCTCATTATTGTTTAACTATAGTATACCCGTTTTCCCTTTTCTTACTGTAGAGACAAACATCTTGACCATCTATATTGCGCTGTTGAGGCCAAGCATCACTATCAATTTTTTTTTGTTTTTTGTTTTTGTTCTCTAATCAGCACTGCACTAGTGTTGTCACGGTACCAAAATTCCAGTAGTCTGTACCGATACCATGAAAATTTTACGGTTCTCGGTACCAATTTCGGTACCACAGCAAAATCTATTGGAACTATTTACTATTTTATATAGCCTATTTTAAAAACATTAAATATGATTAGGAGTGTGTGTGTATATATAAAGGCTAGGCTACCTTAATGAAATAAATTTTGAAATATATATATATATATATAAAAAAATGCTCAAACATCCATTTTGTACTGTTGAAAAAAACAGCATATGCTGGTAAGGTAGGTTTTGAAGCTGGTATGCTGGTTAAGTGCTGGTTCTAAACTGGTCCATGTTAATCCTAAACTGGTCCTGGACCAGCATAAACCAGCTCAAACCAGCATACCAGCTTCAAAACCTACCTTACCAGCATATGCTGTTTTTTTCAACAGGGGTAACAGACGTGCGTGTTTATTTTAGCTATTACGTCAGTGAAACAACACACTAGCCTGTAAAACTATGAAATAAATATCGATAAATAATGGAAACCTAAATAATAAGAATGTTAAATATTATTTCAAAAAAGCATTCTTTTTTTATTGCCACACAAAGATGCGTCATATAGCCAAAGTCCCGTTCTTCTATAGTCTTTGATATAGCCTACCGCTCTGCGCTTTGAGAGAGATAGGGACACGAGCAGGAAAGAGACCATTTCTCTTTAATAATATCTTCATGATATGTCCTGATGTTTCAAGCAACTGATACTTGTTGTAAAAGGTCTGAAGAGCGAGTTTTATCCTCCGCAGGAGCAAGATATTCAGGCTATGTTTGATTTTGCCCTGTCAGACAAAGCGAAAGTAAAAATCACCGGCGTGTGTGAAACGCGCTATACAAATAAACTTGACGCGCCTTTATAAAGTCTAATAACAATCACAAACTGTGTTAAATAGAAATTGACGAGCAAGCAAAAAGGTTTCTGTTCTACTGTGTTTTTTCTACTTTACCACAGTAAAGAATGCGAATAGCCTATAATAGGCCTAAATGCGAACAAAAAAAGTTTATAATCCCCTACGTGAGTAAAGATTTGGGAAAAGAAACAGATTCCATGTTCAGTGAAATAACTAATGGAATATTGTTAAATTCTCTGCTAATCGGGTGACCAGATCGCGATTCGCAAAACTGAATACAAAGCTTAAATGTATGGACTCACGTAAGCCTACCTCTCATTCAGCATGAACCAAAATGTTTCCATGGCTGCGATGTCACATTTAATTGCTAACCTATTATTTCTTCTGTAGGCTAACAAAGCTTTGTGCTTCACTTTGTACTGGCACAGCCCTATCAGTGGGTACCGAATATACCCGTATTCTCGGTACTACCGGTACTACAGAAATGTTGGTATCGTCACATTTTCAGAATTTCAGTACCGACTTGGTACCGAAGTACCGGTACTTTTGACAACACTACACTGCACCATCTTTGCCAATATATTGTGGGCCTTTAAGAGTGACCATTCAAGAAGGGAAGCTCTGGTTCTGATAAAGCACTAAATTGATTCTATTTCATGAATATAATTTTGTCAAATGGCTGAATTGTGTTCTGGCCTCCCTATTCTGGTGCCCTCGTAAATCAAGAATTTTGTGGGACATTTTCCCTTGGGAATTAAGGTCATTGAAGCATTTTTTTGAAACTTATCAACATGTTTAAAGGGGTGGTTCAATGCGATTTCACTTTTTTAACTTTAGTTAGTGTGTAATGTTGCTGCTTGAGCATAAACAGTATCTGCAAAGTTACAGCGCTGAAAGTTTAATGCAAACGGAGATATTGTCTTTTAAAGTTATGGCAGTTTAATGCCTACAAAAACGACTGGTTTGGACTACAACGAGCTTCAACACGCAACAAAGTGGGTGAGGCCATGTGGCGCAGCATGTGGAAGCGGAAGAGTTGTGTACACCGGACGCAAGCGGCGCGACGCAACGCGTCGAAAGATAATAGAACCCATTATAATCTGTGATATTTTCTACACTGGATGCGGTGCTGAAGACAGCTTCCAGAATCTACACGAGTTCAATGCTGGATTTGCACAAAGGCTATTACTGAAAGATGAAGCAGTTCCCATTTTAAAAGCAGAAGCTGCTGTTTATTGGCTTCAAACTGTAAGTAGCGTTGCGTTTTATTGTTTTGTACATGTCTTTTAAACTTATATTTCTGTTGCTATTTTTGGTTGCATCAAGGACATATACAAAGAGCAACTCGTTTTTGCTTCGCTAGCCAGTTAGCTAAATTCTAGTTCATACTTCTCCAACAAATGTCTGTGTTCATAGAAAAACAATTGTTCATGCTATAAATTAAACGCTACCTTTACAAAAATGCTACTACTCAGTCATGTATTCAGCTACAGTAAAGCTTTAATCAGGATAAAACTATATGTTGAAAGCTAACAAACAGCAGTGACAGCATCTAAACACTGAAAACAAAAAATTAAATACCATTCATAAACGTCCTTTAAAAGCTGCGATTGCAGAGGTTCTGCTTGACCCTTTTTATCTGGGTCTGATTCGACTCAATTTGATACAGCAATATAGACGCCATTATTTACATTACCACCTAAGCGCGTAACAACGAATGGTAAGGGGCGTGGCATTTCCGGACGCTTCAGCGAATCACGATACACTGGGCCAGCTACCAACCTGCTAACCAATCTGAGCACATTGCGTATTTCGGAGGGAGTGGCTTCATAGAAGCAGGAAGTCAAACGAGCCGTTCATATGACAATGGAAACAGGTGTAGAATAAAGGTAAAATATATGAAAAATACAGCGTTTTCAAAAAAACGAAGCATCAAGACAAGTTAAACTGTGCCCCCAAAAACACAATCAAGCCTAGAAAAAAAACACTGAACCACCCCTTTAATGCATTATGAAAGTAAAATAGATCTTGCAAGCACTGATGGGAATTCTGAGTGTTTCTAATTTTGCGTTCCTATTTTGTATTGTAAAATGTTATGTAATTTAGGTCATCAATGATGGAGGAGATGAGAGGTTTAGTTGCGCTTTAGTAGTTGAAATTTCTTAGCCAGATGAGCATTGCAAAACTGAGTTATTGTTGTAAAACACCAGTGGACAAAAATAGTTGTCATGTTTATATTAGTTGAAGTATTTTCCATCATGTTTTAGATTAGTGTTATAAATCACTTGACAAATTATAAAAATAACACCACTCTGACTACTTTTTTTATCGTGAGGCATTAGGATTGAAGTTAATAGTGGGATTAAAATAGTTTTTGAAATGTTATAAATATATTCTGTAAATTTCCTTTCTGTAAAACAGGTGGGCTTATCTGTAGCATTACATGCAGGTTATGTGATTACAAACCTATAAGCTGCACTACTGTTCAAAAGTTTGGGGTCAGTAGGTTTGTTTATAAAGAGTGCATTAAATTAATCAAAAACGACAGAAGACTTGCATTGCTACAGAAAATGTGTATTTGCATTTGTCATATATTCATCATATTTTTTAATGAACCTCTGGCCAGAGGCCGTCTAGTGGGCCTTTGCTGCTGACTAAATGTTGTCCTGTATCGGTATCAGTCAAAGATGAAGAGGTCACATTCCATCAGTCAAGTCTCTCATTGGACAATCACATGTGTATGTGCTGCAGGGTGAGCCTGAGGCGGGAAAGGGAAAGAGTGAGAATGCAAAAGGAAGAGAAGAAGGTAGAGAAAAGAGAATAGGACACACACACACATTAGGACTGAGAAAAATAGTATTCAGAAGGGAGAACTGGAGAGGCACAAGACAGGATGACTATTGCTGAGTAAAGCTGCTTCTCTGCTATGCAGTCGGTCTCTAACCAATCGCAGCTTTGCTGCGTGACTGAACTCACCAATTGGATCAGCATCTGTTTATGTTCTGGTGTGTGTGTGTATGTGTGTGTGTGGGCACTTCTGCTCCAGTATGTCCTGTTTAAGAGGTGAGCGAGACATTATGTTATCAGTGATGCTGATAGTTTTGTTGTAGCAGATTATGATGATGCACTTTTACACAATCACAACCCACACTGAAACACTGCAGTCTATTGACAGAACTATTGTACGGGGATCAGTTCGAAAGAATGCTGATTCACTCTAGAGATTATGTGCCATGTGAGCAAAACATTGCAACTCTTTCGGATCTTTTAATTGAATGCATGCTAGTGATGAGCTGATGTATTTGGTCATTTTTGATATTATCAGCATTGGCAAACAACTGTGCCTTGCTTGGCTGATTAACAGTCTTTACTTACCCTTTTAAAAGTGAAAATATTAAGTAAATGTAAAATACATTTCTGCAGGTATGCATATCATATGCATTCTTTAGAAAATATTTTATATTAATGAAATTATAGTATGTATCTGTATTATATTGGCAATCAGTCAACCTTTCTTTGTAGATACTGATCATTGAAAAAACTGTATTTGTTGACCCCTCATGTATACTTTTTTTTTTTTAAATGGCACAAATCAGCGTTACAGTATTTTGCTCGGGCATTAATATGCACACACACACCATGCAGAGCTTTACATTAGTTTGCTTCAGCCCACACAATCTGCACTTCTGCCGTATGTACAACTGCAGCTGATGCCCATTCAAAGGCTTGCACAATCACTCATAGGTGTCTCTGTACAAAACCCCAGCATGCACAGCAAACCTGAGCCACTTTAAAATCTTGTTAATCACTGAACTGTATACTGGCAGTTTTTTGAACCTAGAGCAATAATGCTGTTACAGTACAGTAATACTGTAATGCTTGTGCATTGCTTTTCTTTCTTTTTCTTTTCTTTTTCTGAAGTATATTGCAAGATGTTGATTAACTGTGAAGATTGGCTTTTTTTTAAAAGAGCAGTCAGGAGACAAATGTCCTTTGGGCAAATGCATTGAAACCAGAACAGATCTGAGTCACATGTGTGGACATGTATGTAATTAGACAGATGGGCCGTGTTTTTGTTCATGTGTTTATGGACGTTATATATAGATGTTGGGAGGGTCCTTCAGGCAGAGAGGCCAGTACATTGTGTCGCTTTGGTTAAGGTCGAGTGTCAATGATGTAACGTGTTCTCATGTATAGTATAATTTTTTTTTGCCATTGATAACTGATTGTTCAGTCCCTCGGTAGCAGATGTCATTCAGGTTTGTTAAAAGGAACTTATTAGATTATAATAGGGCTGCACGATATTGAAAAAAAATGACATTGCGATATTTTGTTTTTTCTGCGAAATATATGTATTATGTAATATATATGTATATTAAATATATACTCTGGTGATATGTAAAAAAAAAATAATAATAAAATAAAAATTCACCAGATGACTCGAATAGCTCTTTGGAAAGAGTTAATCATTCTAGAATGATTGGGATTATTTTGTAGGGGAGTGCATCTGAATGTAAAATAATAAACAAATTACAAGCATAGGTAAATACAGTAAAACAAAGATGCAAATTAAATAAACCGTGCTTTGTTTTTCAGGTATATGCGTGGATTCATATGCATGGATCCAATACTGAAACACGTCCCAAACTGTTTGTTCAGTTAAGACATAAGCGCCAAAGTGGACATTTTTTTGGGGACCTTTCAAGTGCAATAAGCGTAGAAAGAGAACACAATTCGGTACTCGCATGCTGACAGGTGGCAAGCGCTCACACCGAAATCTGCAACAAGTCTGACATTGTTCATATGTCAGTAAGGCTGTGTTCGATACATCGATATGGTGATGTATCGACAAGTAGTCACATGAGTATCTGTATTGATGCCGCAGAATGTGAGCAGCAGTGGACGGTGCTTAATTTGAATACAAGAACAGTTTAAAATGGAGTGGAAATGTGTTGAAATTAATGAATAGAATATAATGTATCGGCTAGAACAAGGTTTAATCTGGCCCGCAGAGGAACATGACTGGGGTTGCCTGGTATCAAGAGACATAATCCCCCAATCAGAGCTTCACAAGTGTAGCTCTCCAGTGGTGAAGCTATTTTATTGATAAAAATTGCAGGGCAGCGCTGAGAAGTATGTGTTGCTAAATGTTTCTATGTGCGTGCAGCGCGATCTGTGGAGTGAGTGATTGTCTGAATGCGTGTGCTTGAGCTACTGTGAAGAAAGCCGTGACTTTGTTGCCGATACGCACACAGCCATATATGTCAGTAACGAATTGAGTTCTCTTTTGTGGTACAGCACTTTTAATAACCCTTTTAAGTACTATCAAGCATATCATATTTTCTTGATCGCCTCGCCTGGTCCTTGGCACTTACAGGAGGTGAGAAAGGTTTGCTTTCCTTTTTCACACAGACCACTCGCATAACAAGCATACCATCTATCTTCATGAAAATAATGCATTACAACTTTAATTAAATTAGAGATAATTCAATTAGATAATTATAATTTATTTTTTGAGAGACCTTTTAATTTTTGCCATTATTTTGTGGTGAAATGGCGAATTATGCAGGATCGCAAACAAAATGCGACATTTTGTTGATTTTTGTGTTGTATTCAACGATTGTGGAATTTTGAAAAATGGGAGGACTTTATAGGGTTTCTTGAGTAAAGAAAACGCTATACTTATTCAAAGAATCAGTCATTTATTTACCCTTGCATTGCGAACAAGCAGAGACGAACTGCTTGTGGCACTTCATTCACGATAGAAGCAGGGTGGAGTTATGAGGTTTAACCAACAGTTTGAGGATCCAATGGAGTTACGAGGTTTAGTCACATGCTTTTTTTTTTAATACTTTGCATATATATTCAAATCCCACAAATAGACATAAAGGGTGACCAATAGTAATGATTTCTGGATATGGAGATACAAGGTTTCTACCTGACATATCAGTGTTCTCAACATTTCTTGTCATATTGAACTGAATAAATACAAATAAACTGAATATAATTATTTATGAATGTTTATTACCAAATGCTTTGCTCTTAAAGCTTATGTAGCGATCGCCCAAAGAACTTTTGCTTCTCCTTTTTTTTTAATCGTTCACATTAGTCTTTACTGTCCTAAAGGAAAGAGCAAGCTCTTAGGCAGTTCTCAGGTAATGTAAACAAACATGTTTATGCACTCATAGACTGTTTGGTGTATTGCAAAATAAACCTGTCTGGTGATATATAAGCCTAATGAATAATTTATTTATTTATTTATTTTTTTTTAAACCCATAATGATGAGCTAGTTTAGTTTCTTTGTAGGTGCTGTCCCAGTGGCATGCATTTGTCTATTGCTCTCCAGCTGTGGGTAAAGCTGCCTCACATTTCTTCTACCTTCATCACTTTGAATGGCTGTGCCTAGTCAGCTCTTTCCTCTAATCTCTCTTCAATTGCAGTTTTCTTTGCTTCTCTCTCCTCCCTTCTCTTCCTCAGTATGTGTGTGTGCAGGACAGCTGCTGCAGGCAGCCTTTTTCTGGGGGCGGGTTTTTCAGTCTGCTTACAGCACTCAGCACGGCGTGCTGCATTTGCACCACGTTTCATTAGTAATTCTGGACCATTCTCGCAACATTTTCCCCCTCAGTTAGCAGCGGCATTCGTCAGAATGGTATTTCAGAATCCTGGGGGGAAGATTCAGTCAGTTCCTGCTCACACAACAGCTACCAACTGGCACAACCAAAAGAACACCAAAACAAAACAAGACCGGGCAATTCTGAATTATTTAGCAGCACTGCGTTTGAGAGATTCTGACGTGTAATTGTACAAACAGGCTTTAATATGCCCTGACTTTCTCCACCACCCCTTAACATCACTACTAGGGCTGGACGATTAATCGAAAAGTAATCAAAACCGAAATTCAGAACCTCTAACCGACGTAATTTTTCCATGTAGGTTATTTCGGTTTTTTAATCCTGTTAATACTTCCCCCTTAAAAACATACTACCGGTTGTGTAGCCATTTGACCCGTCCAGTCAACACGCAGGTGAACGCCGAGTCAACACACAGAGACGGTGCGCGAGCGGTGAGCCTTGCGTCTTCACTAAACTTTGTCAGTTGTATGTGTTTTAAGGTTTGCCAGTTTGGACATTTAAGCGATTCAGACTATCGGATGTGTATTATTATATCGAGCTACCGTGCTCACGCAGCTGCACTGTGGCACGAACACTCACAGTAGCTACACAAAACGTGAAGAGGAGCAGCAACTAGTTGTCAGCGCTGTCCTGTGATTTATCACTAAAGCAGCTTAGAAACTCAAAAGTTATTATAGCATATATTTTCTACTTTTTAACTATTTACAACCCTCAGCTTCACAATTAATAGAGACACGGTATGACTAATTCACAAACACAATCGCTCTCTTTACATACTGGTAATGTGCTAATTTATCTGTATCTGATTTACAGCGAGCAGAAATCTGTAAGAAATGTTACGAACCATAGATAAAATCACTTCTGAAAGTGAGCTATGATGTCAGATCACTCTTTCATTAGGAAAAAATATCCCACCTTTTTAATAGTCAAGCATATTTACAAACATTGTAAGTGAACTATGAGGGGAAAAAACCCCTAGAAACAAAATAATCGTTCATTAATCGTAATCGAGGTAAAATGTTCAATTAATTGAGGTTTTGATTTTAGGTCATAATCTTCCAGCCCTAATCACTACACTTATCTGGCTTCACTCCATGTTGTGATTTAATTTAGAGTAATAATAGCAATTACAGAATGTTTAATTAATTGTCATTGATAATAACAGATAAAGTTTAAATTGTCATATATTGGGTTGTTCAGCTTTAAGAAAAGTCTACCCATAATGCATAGTGAGCAAGTGAGAGCGTGCAGAAAAAGAACATGTTACTGATTCAATGTGTGTGCGCGGCATCTGTGCTATCCAGTTCAAAAACTTCAGTAAAACAGTTCGTTTATTTTATTCAAAGTCGTCAGAGAGGTGACGTGCATGAGAGGTGTGTGATCAGCGCCAGTGTTGCCAGATTGGAAATGTCCAATTATCGTACCAGAAGCTCAAAATTATCGTAATTTGAACAAAATTATCGTACACGCCTTTTTTAATAGGTAGGCTAAATGAACTAAATTAATAACTATTGATTTTTACAACAGAAAGAATCAATATTTAACTAACTTAAGCTGGACAATCACACTTTTTTAGCTGCTGTACAGCCAATGTTCCCTCTAACTCTGTAAAGCTATACTTTGACACAATCTGCATTGTAAAAAGAGCTGTATAAATAAAGGTGACATGACGAGTCAAACGTACAGCTATTTATCTATAGACCAACAACTTTTTTGACATGAACTGCAAATTACCACAATACATAAATAATTAGGCGTGGGAAACAACTGACCTAAGCGACGCGGCAGGAACGTTAACTTGAGCTCGTAAGAGAGATTCATTCTCCACGATGATTGGCCGAGAAGGCATAACATGAGATGAGATGGAAGACGTGCAGTTCACGTTCTCCTTACAATCATGACGTAGAAGATCCACACAGCTAGATCAATGAGCCGATTTATAACGACCATCATTTGAAGTGTCACAAAATACTGTAATTATCGTACATTATGGTATTTTTTTTTTAATTATTGATCGTACATCGTACAGAGGTCAAAATTATTGTACAAATACGATAATTATCGTACGTCTGGTAACACTGATCAGCGCGCATAAGAGCTTGATTGACACTGCTAAGACACTCCTCCTGGCTCTGATTGGTTGTTTCTTACCGGGAGCGGTATATTTCTGCAAATGGCAATAGGACCACTGGGAGGAGCCAGAGGAGCTCGATTTTTTTTTTTTTTTTTCACAGATTATCTGTCTCATATTCTACTGTCAGGACATAATGACAGGTTTAACAAATATGTAAAAAATAAATTTTTACAAAAGTTACCTACAGCAGCTTTAAGTGAACGCTAAAGTTTAATATACAATAATCATGATGCAAGGCAAGCACATCGCATAGGCTATAGATCTATTTTTAGTGGCATTCATTACGGGATTTGACTGTGATCGCATTTACAGACTGTCTCCGGGGGGCGGGGTTAGACTAGTCGACTAGTCGGTTGAAAAAATTTCCGTTTAAACGGTTGTGAAATTAGTCGTTGCGCACATCCCTAACTGACACACTGGCCTTCCCCCATCGCTACAGTTGACTTCTCTCTCACCGGTTAGGATTTACATCAGTGACTGTATTTGTCATATTAGCAGTTTTTTTTTTTTAATTGCCAATATATCTTTTGTTAGATTGATAGTAGAAGCTTATAATTAGGCCTTATTTATTAGACCTTATTTTTTCCCAATTTAAAATACGTATTATTTTTCTTCGTAGTGTTTTAAAACGGCAGTAAACCTTTTTTTTTGTACACTACCATAGCTTGGGGTCTGCAATTGTCTCACCTAGACTGCACTTATTTTATAAAAATACAGTAATATTCTGAAATATAAAAATTTTAGATAACTGTTTTCTATTTGAATGTATTTTAAAATGTAATTTATTCCTGTAATGGCAAAGCTGAATTTTAGCAGCCTATACTTCAGCCTTGAGTGTCACATAATCCTTCAGAAATCATTCTAAGCTTTTTTTTTTTTTTTCTCTCCAGGATTCTTTGAATGGAAAGTTCAAAAGAACTGCATGTATTTGAAATGGAAATCTTTCATAACATTATTACTGTCACTTTTGGTCGATTTAAAGGGATAGTTCACACTAAAATGAAAATTAATTAATCATTTACCCACCCTGGTTTTGTTCTAATGCTGTATGACATTTCTTTTATGGAACACAATAGGATAATTTTTTTTTTTTAAATGTCCCGCTCACGCTTGTGCCGTATTTCAAGTGTTCTGGGGGTATACAAAATGGTCTGGTTAAAAACATTAGAGATGTTCCGATACCCCTTTTCCATTCCCGATACCGATTCCGATACCTGAGCTCAGGGTATCGGCCGATACCGAGTACCGATCCGATACCTGGGTGTGTATCTGTATATATATATACTACTAGCCCTGTATGAATTGATGAAATGTACTTCAGACTTATCCCTTAATAAAACAAGAACAAATACATACAGTGAACTAGAGTATTTTTATTATCTGACATACATTTGTCAGTTATATTATTTATTTATTTTAAGTGAAAAAGAACTTCAAATGCAGCCACAAATCTAACATTGTAAACTGAAAAAGGTATATTAGTTTTACAATATAACTATAAAAACAGTGCAACAAATAAATCTAGGAATATGATCATATAAGAAAATAATCTCTTTAAAACTTGAAGTCCAGAAACAATTTTGTTAAATAAAAATCTCACGTTTTCGACGACTGACAGCAGCTGGTCATCCAGAACAATAAACCCGACAATTTTGTCGGTTATCTTTATTTGTCTTTTGAAAACTTTTCTCTTTGTTTGAATGAAGCTGGCACGCCTCATCCTTCTCCGTCTTAAGCGCGTCAAACGCCCGAATCGCGCCGCAGGAAGTCAATTCGCGTCTTTGCATTGACTTAACATGTAAATCACTCGCGCTTATCGCTTCATTCGCGTCTGGTGTGAACGCAGCATTAGCCTTTATGTAACCATCGTGTTGCGCGGGGTGACACGTCTTCAAATGCTTTATTAAGTTATTTGTGTTAAAGTTGCCAATACTTGTGCCACCCCTCGAAATTGCAGCATTGCATATGAGACATGCCGCTGTTTTACTGGTCTGAAATACTGCCAAACAGCAGACATACTGCTAGCGCGTTTTCACTTCTCCGCTGCTCTAAACAGTGGTTGCTTGTGGCAACACAGCACAACTTCCTGTGTTTGCATTCTGAGCCGCGAAGAAGAATTGATTTCCGATTTGCTGCGTTAAGCAAAGATAGAGGGCACAACTAGGTATTGTTTAACAAAATGGTATCGGATCGGTACGTGAGTTTAATTACTCGCCGATACCGATGCCAGAATTTTTTGTGGTATCGGTGGTATTTCCGATACTAGTATCGGAATCGGAACAACCCTAAAAAACATACCGAAATTTACTGTATCTGAGCAGTTGTTCTTCTTTGCATGGCTGCATGACGTTCACGTTCATGAGACTCTATTAGCGCTGCAGTTCACTCCATCTCATGAAGACTACTTTCTTCACAGAGTTTAATATCTCCAGACTGGATCTCCGGTTGTCAGATGACAGTCAGAATGATAGTTGACAGATGTAAACACGATAACTTCCTTTCACAACGAACACAACGCATATATATACCTCAGAGAATAAGGTACATTCGTTGTATTTTAATTCACATTTCCTAAAGGATGTTATATTATTAGTAGTATACTTTATAATGATTTTGTTTAGGTGGTAAATAAAACAGATTAATGGAATGTTTTACAAGAAAATACAGTCTTTATCAACTAAACAGTTTAATATCATTTGTGCAAATACAGTTTATTATGTGTAAAGTTGCATCATTAGTGTTTGTGTGTTCTTAGAGGAAACCAAGTCAAATTCTTTGTAAGTGGAGAATATTTTGTGAATAAATGTGAATAGATTCTTTGCCAATCTATCTTTTAAATAAGGCTTTAAGCTGTGTCATCATCCCCTGACTGCTACCGCTGCCCTTCTGTCCTTCTCAGACCTGACTTCTCATGCCTTTCTCCTCTCCAGACAGAAAGATATTGATCTCAGGGCTATTCTTTACATTACCGAGTGCGCCACAGTGCACAGAGTTATTTTTAATCTTTCCCCGCCTCCTCAAATGCACACCTATGCGGAACCTAATCCCCGCCTTCCCTTTGTAGCAGTGATCCCCGCATATCTGCATTTCCCTTCACCCTTCATGAAGCACCGCAAAGCACATTGAAGATCTGTGACCTTTCAGAGGGCTGCACGCTCAAGTGGACAATCAGCCTGACACAATACATCATGCAGGGCTGATTCAACCATCTCCTAGATAACCAACAAAGGAAGGCAGTCAACTTTGTGAAGTAGGTGTCACGGTGTAGTCTAGATTCATCTAAATACCTCACCTTTGCAGCAGTGCTGTTAGCACTATGACTTTCTGCAAGGCCAGCGGGTTGAGCAGAGCACAGCTCTGAAGTCCACTGTGCCAAATGCAGGGGAGTAAAGCTGGCACAGCATGAGTCTGTGTTTTTGGTGAGATGGAAATGAAACGGAGGGTGAGAGCCAGAGAGGGCTTCCCCAACCTTACTGCAGTAGTACTGAATGAGAAACATATTGTAAATCTAAGCCGAGTAGAGTAGTTAGAGTAGTTTTAGAATAGTACTGATCTATGATCAGCTCTCTGCCATCATCATACCATTTGTACATTGAGATGTGAGAGGCAAATGTGATCTAAGAACATTTTTAATGTAAACATTATTGTCTAAATCAAGCAAGCTGTTGTGTAGATTCACTTGTAGTTTTTTTTTTTTTTTTTTTACTCAATCATCTATTCATTCATTTATTTCATTCATTCATTATTTTTTGGGGTTGAAAAGTAGCTAGTTTTAACCATATACATAATATAGTGTTTTGTTTTGTTTTTTAGCTATATTTTTATAGTCATTAGACTGATTCAAAGTGACAATTAATGAGTTTGAGGCAGATTTTTAAATCGAAATAATTGTTTCATAAGTATTATAGATGCACTGATCAACCGACCAGGGAACAGAATCTGACAATTTTCTGCATGAACGGCCCGGATGTCTTACCGATTTCAAGCCGATCCGTTTTGTCAAATACACACAAAATTATGTCAAAATGCGAGTATCCAGTTAAACACAGCCAGTTTTGGAACCTATTTAGTTGAGAAAGATAACACAAGTTGTTTAAAAGTATATTGGATCCGTACATAAACTCTTAAAGTGACAGCAGTCTGTTATGTTAATAAAAACAAAAGACAAATAAAATCACTTGGAAGATGCTAACTTACCCGGATCACTCTGTCCTAAGATGGAAGTCAGAGCCAATTGTGAGGTCACCTCTGTCTGCAGCGGAGTCAGATAAGATAGACTGAGACCATAAAAAGGGCTATTTATGGATTAGGAGAGCTTTATACGGCATCGCCTTTAGGGACCAGTATCTGGACATCTGTTTGGAGGCCAGCCGTCACTGTCTGCTGGAGGATGGAATCAACATAGATTAGATGTTTGTGGCACACAGACCTTTCATTGAAGTGATTCAAGGGCACTATGGGACGTGTCTTGAGTTTGAGAGTGCATTAACAATGTTTTATGTTCATGGACATTAAAATCCACTTTATTAAGGATATGTTTTGTGTCGGTTAACGTAGAACATAATTTTGAATCGTCCTTTTCTTAATAAAAATCATATTTACAGTAATGCATTTACAATGAAAGTCTGTGGTCTAAGGCATTTCAGAGAGTTTCAGAGAATTTCAAAGCAGAAATGTGAAGCTTGTATTTCTAGTAAAGCACTACAGTAATGTGTCATTTGAGGTACTGTTCTACGTAGATGAACTTTACACAATGAACTAGATTAGATATAACTTTACACAATTGATTATGGGCAATTCTGTTAGAGTAGGCTAATGCATAAAAGCATTTTTTGACATACACATAAAGGCTACACTGTTCAAAAGAAAGAACAATAGGATTTTGTAGCATATTTCCATTATACGTGCATAAATATTTTGAGCGTTGTCCTCTCCAGGTAGTTGTCTGTGCTGCAGTGCTGCAGACCTGTGCTGTTCCTATAATCAAGGGTTCCAGATGCCAGCGCTTTACTTTATTGTCCTGTTTTTCTTTTCTTTCTTTTTTTTGTATGATGCGTTTGGGAGGTGTAGACAGACAATGACAGAATATTAGCTCTTTTAAAAAAGAAGTTTAGATATTTTAGTTTTAGTTTTGTTGTTTTGACCCATGTAACATTGTATTCTAATAAATAAGCCATCAACATTTTAAATACCGATGAAATTTAACAAATCTCTATTGATTCCAATTTCGATATCCCAGCAAAAACTACTAGCCTACCTAATAGAAAGTTCAAACGTTATTGAAGACAGTTAAGTCGTCAGTTATAAAATAAGAACAAATAAACAAATTACAAGCAACAGTTCAAATGAATAAAACAGAACGAAGATACACATGAAATAAACAGTGCTTTATGCTTTTTAGGTAAGTCTAATATTATTCAGGTACAGAAATAGAATAATCAAATGTAAAATAACACTGCATAGTATAAGTTAAATATAAATTAATCCTTGTTAAAACTGCAGAGCAAAGTGCTGTCAAAATGATTAATCGCTATTAATCGCAACCAAAATAAAAGTTTGTTACATAATATATGTGTGTACTGTGAATATTTATTATGTATATATAAATACACACACATGCATGTTAATATTTAACAAAAATATATTATATTTTATATATAAAATATTTATTTTGATATATAATATTCATTATTTATAAATATGTATACATGTATTTATTTCTTATATACTGTNATATATAAAATTTATTTTGATATATAATATTCATTATTTATAAATATGTATACATGTATTTATTTCTTATATACTGTATATACCTGCATTAATTTGTTGGACATTTTCCCAGAGTCCTGCAGGGAAGTTATGTAGGTGACACCAGTACTCAGTTTGTTTGACACTTCTATGGTGACAACCATCACACTGTTTTGCTCTTACAATTCCTATTCCTGTAAATACGGAACGAGTCCCTTTGGTGATTGTGTCATCCACGCAGCTGGGACCACTTCTCCATCAAGGCAGGAGTTCCGCTGGTGACCTTTCTCTCGTCTGGCACACCCTTTGTGTGTCTCAACATGGAGAACCGCAATCAGGCTGCTGCATGCATGCTGAGTCAGCTGACATTTGCAGTCATGTGCTGTGCTGGTTCTGTTTTCATGCAAAAAATACTACTTAAGCACTCTGTTGACTTTTGGATCACCGTACATCCTAATCTTATCAAACACATGTTAATGTCCATGAATGCAGTCTATTTCACTTGGTCAAAAGCATCATGTACCTCATCCATAGTCAAAAGTTTCCTTCATACTCAGTAGGGGTGGGAGAAAAAAATCGATGCATCATGATTCTCTCTTCAACCATTCTGGATCGATTCTGAGAATTTCAGAATCGATTCTGAGGTTACTTTTAACCGCAGTTGCGAGATGATGCTGCGTGTGCTTACGGTGCGTGTCCACCGGCATGGAGCAGAGCGAGCATTATCAATTAATTCATATGGAAGTTGAGCTTCACTCTCGCGAGCCTGAAGATGCTCAACTTCCATAGGAATGAACTGAATATGCTCGCTCCGCGCCAGTGGACACGCACCATCAGAAACAACCGTGTTGTTTGTTTCGATTTCTTCTCATACACACATCACTCGAACCTTCTATAAAATAATCCTTCATACAGTTCGGAAAACCTAGAGCGAATTATGCGCGCCCATTGCGCGGACATTCGCGTGGTTCATCATTGCACAGGATATGCGCTGTGAGAGAAACACGCTTGCAGCTTGCGTTCTTGCCCGCCGGTAGGCCTATTTTCCTTACAAATTCGCTATGAAGGCATCATTCATGTTGTTTGGAGTGCTGTGGGTTTATATTTTATAAATATGAAACTCACTGACAGAAGGCTGCTTTCGATTTCCATGTGCCCTTTGTGCGACTCCGTTTAAGTGTTTAAATGTAGCCTACTTGCATCTCAAAATGCTTTGATGCGAAATTAATGTAAACACATTCAGTTAAATGTCTTAAAGCATTAAACCTACAGGACAAAAACATCTTATATTTCAAAAGAGATCTGTGCATTATTGTGAATGCAGCTTATTCTTCTGCTGTCTTTGATGACATCAGTAATAATCAAACAACCGTAAAGCTGAGAAAAAGAAAAATCCCTCTTTTAAATGGAAAATGTTCAGATACTTTTAAATACTGAAAGCATTCTTTGTTTATTGCTTGTAATGTTTCGTTGTTCCTCTTTATTATTATTTATTAGGCTACTTGCTTTTATGTTTTGAAGCTGTTTATAGCCTATATTCACTGCTGGTTATATATGCTCTATATAATTGTGCATGTGACAAATAAAACTCTTGAATATTTAAAAATCTTAACATACAATTTTATTACTTTTTTAAACTAGTAATTATTTAAAAAGTACTTATAATTACATAGTTTCGTAACCTTATTTTTGTATTTAATACATATCTAATTAATTAATAATAAAAAAAGTGGATCAAGAATCGTTTTGGAATCGGATCGTGACTCCCAGAATTGGAATCGGATCGGATCGTGAGGTGCCTAAAGATTCCCACCCCTAATACTCAGATTCTGGCATGTCCTCATTGTACCCCTGTTTTCTGTCAAGTACTTACTGCTTCCCTTAAACTAGTAACTTCCCCACATTTCTCTCATTCTCTCTCTCCACTTTCACGCAGTTGTATATGGAAGTGGAGAGAGTCACTTTGTGTTCCCCTTGCGTAAACCTCACAATTGCTGTAATCTGCTGAGTGCACCTAGCTTTGGTTTGGCTATTAGAGCAGTAAATCTCAACACAAGCTATGCTGCAACTTTCAAAGCCTGAGTCTGCCCTCTTTGCGCAGCACTGCAGTATTCCAGCTCTCACGATACCAGCAGCCGGCATACTGTATCATTTTAGCAATAATGAGCTGCCAACAGAAGCTAGCATTTTTCTCATTCTTACATAAAAGTTTTGATCAGGACATCAACACTGTATTGATTCAAAGAACAAAAGATGTTAGAAGCAATGCTAAGGTTTTTGATTTCTAAAATGCAGTTAAAGGGTTAGTTCACCCAAAAAATGAAAATTATCCCATAATTTACTCGCCCTCAACCCATCCTAGGTGTATATGACTTTCTTCTTTCAGCTGAACACAATCTGACTTATATTAAACAATATCCTAGCTCTTCCCACCTTTGTAATGGGATAGAATGGCGCCCAAGTTTTTGAAGCTCCAAAAAACGCATCCATCCATCATAAAAGTAATCCATATGACTCCAGTAGCTGTATCCCTTCTAGCCACAACCGCCTCATTCTTGAATAAATCAGCCATTTTAATGAATCATTTGAATGAATGACTCAATGACTCACTCATTAAGATGGTCACTTGCTGCCCACTTGCTGGGGTTTAGTTCATGTTTAAAAGTATTTTTCCCCCCAAATGTCTTATTTTT